>VURO01018385.1:0-22514 GCA_015108175.1 Pelvicachromis taeniatus
GGTTGGTGGTTTGTGGGGGTGGGGGGGGGGGGTGTGGGTTTTTGTGTGTGTGTGTGTGTGTGTGGGTGTGTGTGTGTGTGTGTGTGTGTGTGTGTGTGTGTGTGTGTGTGTGTGTGTCTGTACATGTCTCAGGTCAGTCCTATCTCTGCAGGGCAGAGAGAAAGAGAGAGTGATAGATAGGTGGAGCGAGATCACGGTGCTGAGCTCAGCAGAAAACTCCCCACCAGGTCCTGTCACTCCTCCCCCTCCTCCTCCTCCTCCTCCTTTCATCCCATCACGCCATCATGCTATCTGTCAATAAAACGATGAAGAGTAGGGGGGGGCTGGAGGCGAGGGGGTAGACGGATGTCCGGTTTTGAAGCTGATTGCTGCCTTTGTTCAGCAGGATTTTCAAATTGAAGCATTTGACAACAAAGAGCCGGATCACCCCCTCGCTCCCTCCTTCCCTCCTTTAACACGGAGAGCCTTGCAGGGCTTTGTGGAAGAGCTTCTATCCCCCGAGAATAGGATGGGGGGGGGGGCAGCAGACCGTGGACAGATCAGAGAGGAAGAGGGCCACAGCTTGTTGTTGTTGGTAGATGCTAATGTTCCGTGCTAACTGCTCTCATATACAGTAATGACATAAACTCTTGTCGTGAGCTAATATTGAACATTAAACAGAGAAAAGCAGCGCTCGGCTGCTCGTCAGGCTGTTTGTCAGGAGCAGCAGCAGACTTTAAATAAAGTTTTTCCCTTTTTTTTTAGAGCCTAATTTTTAAAAGCAACTTATTTTTCTCTTTTTTTAAGGAGGGCAGTAATTTTATCACCTGCTGAGCCGATGCATCTGCCCGGCAGGTTAGTCCTGACGATCCTCTGACCATCAGAGGAGCCGTTAACAGCTCTGGGCTGAACAGAGTCCCACTACTGCACAACACAGGTGGGGCCTTTTTAAATGTGCACACCTGTGTGCTCGCTGGAGTGTTTAACGAGGAGCTAAATGAGAACACCTGTCTGCACACAATCCCTGCATCGTGCACTTCGGGGTGAGCTCAGAAAACGTTCCCTGGAAGCTGCAGGAGGATCATATGCCGAAGCTCATCAGCTGGTTCTACTCGGCCAGAAAATCCCAGTGACTGATGCAAATGTTCAATCGCACAGTCACTCAGAAATTCACCTTAAAATATTCTCCCAGGTTCTTGGTGTTTTTTAACGTGGAGTTAGGAGACTGTTTCATCTGTTGTGTGTTTGAAACACTGGAATATTCACGCGAGACATCTGACGGGTTTCTCTCACTTATCTCTGAGGATCTGTCCTTTGAACCAATCAGCTGTCCTAAGAGGGGGTCAGTAAGCTCCTCCTCCATTTCTGGCAATCGCAAATTTTTCAGTGAAGCTCAGATGTTTTAAAGACGCGTTCAGAGTGTTGGTCCACCCAACAACATTTGTGTGTTGAATGAATGCAGGAGTGAAAGCGCCACTCTGGTTTCCCTGTACGCTGCTGAAGTACAGCAACAGTAAAGGACTGTCATGTTCCAATGGTCGCCCTCGTTAACCTGCTCTCTCACTTCTCTGATTCATCATAGTATTCTTCTGTTCCTTATTGGAAGCTACATTTAAAGCCAGCTGTGTCCCTCTCTTGTCCTTCACCTCCATCAGCACCGGCTCCATCTCTCCGTCACTTTACAGTTTTGTTTAAGAAATGCAGATTAAGCTGGGAGGCAGTGGGAGTCCTGGTTGTGGTTTGGTTTCTGTTGGTCTAGTTTCCAGGAGAGAGGATGTCCAGGATATAGCCTAACTCCTTCACTGGAAGAATGTGATAAAACTGATGTTACACTTGTGGTGTGACGGGCGGTCAGATGTCCGGTGACGCGTTGTGCTGCAGCATCTCCTCAGACAGGAGGAAACGCATTTAATAAGAGTCAAGCGACTTTTTAAATGTGCACTTTGGATGATTAGAAGCTTTGGTCTTCTTTTTTCATGTGCACCAGCTTTATGAGACAGTAACTGCTGCCGCAGCAGGCTTTCTTCAGAGCTGTGTCCATACTGCCGTGAAGTCGCCTTCACTGCAGGAAGTTTCTTGTCTCCTTTAAGGGAACCTGAAAGTGTCAGTTAGGAGCTTTCACAGCATTTTCTCCTGATTTTTTTTTCAGCATGTTTAACGCTCCTTGTTCAGCCTCCAGCTGTGTGTGTGCATACGTGCACTGTCAGTATGCACACACACACATTTCTACACACAGTATGTGCATATATAAATTTACCGCATGCGTACTGACGCTCTCTGTCTGTCTGTCTGTCAGCGCCCATCGCAGCCGGCACCGGGCCAAACTTCTCGCTGGCCGACCTCGACAGCTCCTCCTACTACAGCATGAGCCCAGGAGCCATGAGGAGACCACTGCCCAGCACCTCCTCCTCCAGGTACACACCAGCACACTCAGCACATCCCCCTGCTGTTCATCTGACTTTTTATCAGTTTTAATCACTGAAATCAATCAATTGATTGACTGAGGTCAAAGTGTTTCTCAAAGAGGGAAACATGCGTGTCGTAGAAAACTTTTAACAATGATCCAAAAGGTGCTCTTGTAAAACAGAAGAAGTAGAAAACTGATTCTATAAGATTTAATGGAATAAAATAAATGGGACGCAGCGTCTGTGCAGTGACTCGCAGCACCTGCGCCCTGTTTAAATAACCTTTATTAAGCTGTCAGCGGATGGAAAGGTGGCCCGTGGACCAACCTTTCAGTGTTGGAGTCGCTTCATCATTGGCCAATGTTCCCAAACCAGAACTCCAGACGGCTTCATTCGTTTTTTACTTCCAAACATTCAGATCCAGGTGGTTCATGTTCCAACCGTGTAGTCTGACAGCTGGCTGTAACTCAGTCCACGCATCCAGCTGTCCTTGAGTCAGATACCGACACCAAGCACAGACTACCAGCCCCAATCACCCGACAGCCTCGCTGATGTCATATCATGTCATGCAAACACACCTGCATGACTGAACGTGGCCCTGCTGTACCCAAATGTTTTACACCAAACAAACGCAGGAGCGAAACAGAAAAATGGTCATCACATCAGAACCACAGTAAGAAAAAAATATTACTGATCATTGTGAGAATAAAGTCGAAATGTGGAGATTAAAGCCTCCTACAACACGCCGTACGAGCAAGTGAAGGAAGGGGTTTCTGTTTTGACTCATAATCACAGTGTGTGGTGATGACTGTAAGCACCGTGTGCTCAGAGGGAAAACACACAAACAGCAACGAGTTGGTTGGATTTGTGAAATGAAATGACTGCAGTGGACATTTGCAAGGATGCCGACGTTCGTGCGGTGCAGAGGATGGATGCTGTATCACAGACATGATAGGGTGGCTGTCAGTGTTTCACTAACTCACCTGCAGGGCGTGTAGAGTGTAGAGGCTACAGCAGCTTTGGTCTCTGCTTGAACACTAACTGTTTGTTCCTAATGCGGCCTAATGTATGTTAGAGCACATACATGCACACACAGACACACACACAGACATACACAGCTGATTGGTTCTGACCTGACCCTCTCAAATAGCCCTTAGAAGGTACTCAGAACTCACTGATATCCTCACAGTGATGGTTTAAACTCAAATGACTATACAAACACACTCTCTCACACACACTCATACACATATGCTTGCAGGGTTTGCCCTGACCTCTTCTCTTAAATCGATGCGGTCGCAAAAGTCGTCTGTCTGCTGAAATACCTGCCCTGCAGCACACACACAGTTAGCTAAGTGTGTGTGTGTGTGTGTCCTCTGTCTTCTAACACACCCTCTTTCTTTCTCTCCTCTCTGACTCCAAACACATCTCCAGAGACCTCCCACACACACATTACCACACACACACACAGATCGCTGTGAGGCAGTGAAGCAGATTCATATGGAAATATTTAAGTCTTTACTAATGTCAAAGACCCTCCATTCATACATACACATCTCAGTGTACAGGCAGGTCTCTCGCGCATACACACACAAATACACTGTTAATGTTTTAACTTCCTGTTAAACAAACAGATCTGGCCAATGAGGTGTAAACCTGCTCTCTGTGAGTTGTTGCTCTCATGTTTCGAGTATAATCTTATGGTGAAGCAAACAAAAAATGTGTGAAATACACAAATAACTGCACAAGTAAACAATGACTACAGCTGGGTTTGGACTGTAAGGAGGACATGTAACTTCATGTCTTACAGAAAGGTATGAATTCAGACTTTGTCCTTCCTTTTCTTCCTGTCAGGGTTACTCTGGTTTATCCAGTGTGAGGCTTTAGAGCCAGATCAAGTGTACATTCATCAGACGCTTCTGTAAGTCGATGCCTGAGAGTCGTTTAGTTCATGGAACGCATACGGTTTGATGTCAGGTCAACCCTCCTCACTGCTGCTTTCCTTTTACCATAAAACGCGACGTTCTCAAAGTTCACATGGAGTCAGCCAATCAGTGATGTCACCAAACGAGCATGGGACTCCAGTGAAAGCAAAAATGGCCTGAATGGGAAAGTTCAAGCACAACACTGCTGACCAAGAAGATCACAAAGGGTCGTCTCACATCTGGATGATCCCAGAGACTCCTGGGAAAGCTTCTGTGGCCTGACTACATCTGCATCAAACAGCTTTGTTCCCTTAATGAATGAAATCATCATTTAAAACCTGCACTTTGTATTTACTCAGGTTGTCTTTGTTTGATGTTCTGAAACATGTGAGTGTGACCAATATGTGAAAAAAGAAATGAGGGAGGGGCAGGCAGGTGAGATTGATCAGCTGAATGTGTTGGAGGGAGCCTGATGTGCTGGTCTCAGATTTGGGTGGGACTTCAAACAGCTAATAGCAGGAATCAGAGGGGTCTGTGTGGGTGTTTGGGGCCTACGACTGTTCTCTGTTTGAGCTCTGAGCTGGAGAACGGTGGGGTAAATAATGGTAGTCACTGATGCGGCTCTGTCTCTCTGCAGCTCTGCCAAGAGGATAAAGTGCATGGAGGAGGACGTGGACAGCCCAGGGGAGGAGTCCTACTACCCGAGCCAGGGGCGGTCTCCGGGCAGCGGCAGCCAGGCCAGCAGCTGGCACGACGTGGAGCCAGGTACGTATCACACCCCCAACCAAACCCCAGCCGCTTCCTCTAATAGCAGCCCCGCCATCTTAATACCCCACCTGACACCGGCCCTAACACACCCGCCACCTCCACCATGCAGACTCTCATCATCACACATCCCAGAGCTAACCTGCCGCTCCGACGCAGCCCAGCGGAGCGATGCTACCATGGTGCAGTGTGCAGGTGGTGCTTCCAGCAGAGTGTGTGTGTGTGCGTGTACGTGTGTGTGTAAGAATGATTTTTTTTTAATGTTTCGTCAGAGAGTGTGATCTCTCGAATGCCTGCTATCTCTTAAAGAGGACGTCACATGTTTGATCCTGCACACGTTCAGGATCAGATCCAAACAGGAAGTCTGTCACATAAACAGGAAGTAAACTCCAGCATGCCTCCGTGTAGCTCAGTGTGAATCTGAACAGTTCAGAGACACAGATCTGCTCAGTGAGCCGCACGAAGCCGAGAAAATGGTGAAACATTAGATTTGCTTCAATATGTCATCAAACTGTCGGCTCAGAAGAAATCCGTGTTTTTTAATTCGTCTTTTAATTATTGTACATTTTTCAACTCATTCTTCACTTCTAATTACTTTTTCAACAGTCAGGCAGTTTGTTTAGTTACCTGGTTTTTAGTTTTTGTATTTTTACGTCCTTTTTTTATATTTTAAAATATTTCTTTGGTGATTCTTTTAGACTTACATGTCAAATTTAAATTTAAAATATTTTGATATAATTAAATTAATAATCTGGCATTTGATAAATATACAAATAGCAGTCAAATAAAATATATTTTAATACAAAATGTCTTTAGGTTCATTTTGAAATTTCTATTCAGTATTTCTATTCTATTTTTTTTTTTTTTTATATATATATATTTCAGTGAATAGATATTCTTTGTGTGGCTTATTTGTTTTTATGAATTAGAATGATTTTACATTTTTTGCCAGGTGTTTTTTCTTAAATGGGTTGGAAATTTATTCAGTTACATGTTTTAGTTTTTCTTCTGAATTCAATTTTACATGATAATTTATTTATTTTTAATGTTCTTCAAAACTATACTGTAATTCTTATTTAACTTATTAAAATATTTAGATAGAAAATAATATTCTGGCATTCATAAGATGTGAATATCAGTAAAATTTTATGTTTAATTATATTATTAGAATAACAATAATATTATAGTTTTATAATTGTTATTATGAAGCTAATTAAATTTTCTTTCTGTTCTCTGTGTTTCTTTAAAATTTCAGTGACTTTTAAAATTTTTATTAATAATATTTTGGTAATCGAGCAGACCCCCGCGAGTCCCCGGTTTGATTCCCAGCCGAGCGACCATCTGCTGCATGTCGTTCTTCTCCCTGTGCTGTTTTCTGTCGTTCTCTCTGCTCTCGGTCTTTTGAAGGAACAAAAATGCCCAGAAACATATGTGCAGAATAAAATGCTGGTCCTAATATAAATCCATTTTACGCAGGTGTTTAGGTTTCTGTTGAGCATTTCTATTATCTCAGTAGGATCAAATCTATTGTTAAAGCAGCTTTACAGCTACAACAGAAGCACACCCACAGAAATAATAGAAAATTGCTTTTATTCTCAGTTATTATTTTTTATATTCGGTTCATTGCATTTACTTTGTTCCCTTGCATTTTGGGTTTTTTTTTACTTTTATGTTTGCAGACTCAGAGATTTTGTAGTTTTATTTTGGTAACCATGTTCTTAAACACACGCACACACTGACTATATATGTGAGTTCCTTCCTCTTCCTCTCTCGGCCGGTGTATTCATGCTACTTTTCCTTTCCGTTTCTTTTCTTCCTTTCCTCCGTCTTGCGTTGGAAAGCTGGATATAAGCTGCGTGGCTCTCTAGCTAGCTCGTTCATCTCCCGACAAGGTAAAGACGTCAACACGCCTCCTCACCTCCTGTCTACATGTCTGTGAAACCGCCTCCTCCTTCTTCTCCTCCTTTTTGTCTGAGTTTCAGTCTCGTGCCCCCCTCAACCTCCTTCACCTACCCACCGCACTCCACCCAACCCTAACTCCACCCACCTGGCAGCATGCTGATGATGTCACTGTGGCGCTTTGTTTAGTGGTCGATTTCTTTGTTTGTGGAGGAGAAAACCAGCTGGATGGACAGCAGGACAGTTTGTGTCTGTGTGCGAGTGCGCGTGTGTGTGTTTGTGTGTTGAATGTGAATATGTGACATGGTAACGCGTAAAGGTGGTGTTAGTGTGTGTATCAGGAGATGTTTGAATCTGGTAAATTACAAAAAACTAACCCCAAACTGTATATCACAGATGGAAGGTACCTCACACTGGTTTGAAGTGTGAGGCAGCCTAATGGCTGCTGGATGAGAGGGTGGAGTTCTAGCTTACTGCTACTCAGCCACGTTATTGGTCAGATGATGTCATTATGACAGTCCAGAGGTCGAGCTTAGGTGAAGCCGAGCAGACAGTGGCTACAGCCACCTGTGTAACCATCCACCTGTCAATCAAAGAGGCCACACCCCTAATTATTATAAAGGGGAATATTATCTAGAGACCAAACAGTTTCTGTATTGTATTGGATGAAGGAGGATGAAGATGGAGCTGCCAAGCAGAAGGCGAAGAGGAAGACCTCAGAGGAGGTTCATGGATGTAGTGAAGGAGGACATGTTGGTGTGAGAGAGGAGGATGCTGGGATATGATGGAGGCAGATGATCTGCTGAGGAGACCCGTTAAAGGTCTCCATATTTCATTAAATGGTTGTGGGGTTTTGTATTTTATTGTGTTGTTGCATTTTTATTCTGTAAATAAATAAATAATAAATATTTTTTTTATTTGAAATAAGACATTTGGTTAAATTGTTAACTGAGACACATTATGATTCATCCTTTCATCATTTAATCAATGACGGATGGATGGATGCTGGATGAATCATCGATGGATGAATGATGGATGCATCATTGATTGATGGATAATGATGGATGATGAATGGCAGATGGATGGATGTGGAAACAGGGTGAGGAAGAAGACATTGCTGAATAGCCTCAGTTCCACCTGACAAAACCTCTTCAGCTCTTCATCACACTCACACACAAACACCCCCCTCCTCTGCCTCTTTCTCCTCCTCCTCCTACTGCACCTCTGCCCGTCACTACAAGCCCCGCCCCCTCCAGGTAGATCACACAGTCTGTGTTGTTCCCTCCGTTCACACCTTGTCTTCAAGCTCTGGAACTATCGTGTGTTTGTGCTGATAATCAGCCACGCTGAGCTTTATCTGCAGTAAAAGTACCTCAGAGTAAAAGCCAGCCCAGGTTGCCACATGTCTTCTTCCACCTCTTCCACCCCACCCCATCACTCTTCACAGAACTGTGTAATAAAGGCCAAAAATAAAATATATATTTTTTAAAAAGTTGTGTTGATGATGATCACTGTCTTTCCTGTGATTAACTAATTCAGCCTGAACGGCGTCTCTGGTAGCACGGTAAAACTTGAAATGTGACCAGTCAAGACGTTCCTGTCTGCCGAAGCTTCTTAGATATTTCAAATGAAAATCATCACATGTAAGTGTGTGTCGATATTAAGGCCACCAGGTTATGTTTGTTTTTATCCCAGCTGATAACGTTTCACGCTGCTGAGCTGACAGAAAAGAGAAGCAGCGTGTCCGAGCTTCTCGTCTCTCTAAAACTGACGTTTTATATTTGAATAGAAATTATGCTGCGTGGCTCGTCTGACACACAAAGAAAGACATTTACATCATCTCACACTCAGCGCAACCTTTCCTTTAATTCTAAAAGAAAAATTCAGTTTTTAAAAAACAGAATAAGATCATGTAATTTTACATTTTTATTTGGTTTCTGTGTTTTATTTATAGATTTTTTATGTTAAAAAACACTTTTCATGTTGATTTTATTATTTTTATAAATTTACAGGTGTTTGTTTCGATGTTCTTTTTTTATATTTTTGTGTTTCATTTTATTTGTTTTATAATTTTTTACTCATGTTGTCATTTTTTGCTGGTATCTAAAAACTAGAAAAGGCTCAAACACACTAAACTCTCTGACACCTGCAGCTTGTGACTCAATCACCAAGCCCCGCTCCTTCTCTCTAAGCCCCACCCCCAAACCACCACCTCCCTCCTTCCAACTCCTCTCCCCATTGGAGGTGCATAAAAGTGTTTAAAGAATCAAACCTGCCGTGATCCGCTCATCCTCATCATGATCATCATGGTTCTTGGCAGGGATGCCGTCACCCGCCAGCGCTCTAAAGAGGTCAGAGAAGTCCGGTTTCTGCGGCACTGCGCCTTCACCGAGCGGCGCCTCCTCCACCTCCTCCTCTTCTTCTTCCTCCTCTTCCCCCCGAACGGCTTTCACACACCATCACCGGCCCGTCATTACTGGGCCTCGAGGTGAGGTCATCCCCAGAAACCTCCCTCACCTCCTTCACCCGCCTGCCGCCACACACACTGACCTCCTTCACCCCACCCCCACCCCACCCCAGTCAGTCTCTGTGGGTTTTGTCAGGAGGAGGCACCTGTAGACACACACCTGTAGGCTGTAGGCAGGGCACTGTGTGTGTGTGTGTGTGTGTGTGTGTGTGTGTGTGTGTGTGTGTGTGTGTGTGTGTGTGTGTGTGTGTGTGTGTTATGAGAGCATCCTTTCCACCTCACACCTGTCTGTATGCCCCACCCACCACTGCTCCTTTCTCATCTACCGATTGGTTGAAATAATCTACCATAGAAACACGCTTCATGTTTGTGTGTGTGTGTGTGTGTGTTGAGTCTTGAGAATTGTTTTTCCATAATAATAATCTGCAGATGATCATCATTCATCATTTTACCATCTCATGTGCTCTGCTTGTAGTTCTGGTCTCAGTAAAGTTTGTGCGGGAGAGCCGATATAGTGGTCACATTACATGTAAGAAAACATTCCACCTTCATTGCTGCAGCAGCCTTCAGAGCTGTGTGGGAGATGAGCAGGCAGCAGGAAATCCTGCAATTTCACTGATGACAGTTACAAAAGCTTCATAAATTTTTCACTTCTTATTATTTCATCTATTCACAATTAAAAGCCCTCAACACCGAACGCTGTCACGTCTTTTATTGTGAAAGCCGCGCAAGAACGAGTTGGAGGAAACTGAGAGATTTTATTTGGAGGACAGGAGGTCATCCATGAGTAGACACAGATTTAGATGCTGATGGAGAGACTCTCTGATGGGCAGCGATCTGGATCTTCTCCAGGAGGATTCGCAGGATTTGTTGGAGTTTAGTGCTCTGAAGATCACTTTGTGCCTTTCAGCGATGACTTACCTTCCTGTTCTTTCTCCATTATCACCTCCTTTAAAACCATTCCACACTTGGTGAAAATGAAGGACCTCTGCTGTTTTAATTTCTCACGTTCTTCTTATCATTTATCAATCCACCTTCTGATGCAGAATATCTTCTTCAAGGACTTGTTGGCAGGGGAGAGTCTGAGGAGGAGGAGGAGGAGGAGAGGGGTGTCTGAGGCAGTCAAGCGAGGCAATTTGCAAAGTGGAACTAATCCCAGCTCTTTCTTCAGTGTTCGACATGCCGGTACCACACACACCGCTGCTGCAGCGCCGCTAAAGAAAAATCCTCCACTTTGCTGTCTCGCTCGAAGAAAGACGAGAAGATCGATATCAGAGAAGTTCACAGATTCAGCTGATGACAGGGAAATCAGACGCTTTCATCCAACAGCTGGGATGGACGCTGAGATGTGGGAGGGGGGCTGATTTTATGCTGTGATTGGTCACCTGATCCAGCCCTATGTGCTTTAGCAAAAAGGAAAGTTTTAAGCCTAATGTTAAAAGTAGAGATAGTGTCTGTCTCCTGAATCCAAACTGGAAGCTGGATCCACAGAAGAGGGGCCTGAAAACTGAAGGTTCTGCCTTCCATTCTACATTTAAATACTCTAGGAACAACAAGTAAGCCAGCAGTGTGAGAGCGAAGTGCTCTAATGGAATGATATGGTACTACAAGGTCATTAAGATAAGATGGGGCCTGATTGTTTAACAGGAACGGGATTTTAAATTCTGGATTTAACGGGGAGCCAATGAGGAGATCTGAGGAGAAACGTGTGTTTTTTTAATCTTTGGAAGTTGGTTTGTAGGTGTGAGAGCCACCCGTTTACTCTGTCGATCAGTGAGGCCATCAAATAAATGAAGTTGGCACAACGCATGGGGAAAAAAATCCAGAAACAGGATGTGGAACTAAACTAAATCAAACACACACACAGGTGGCTGAGCATGCCTACACACTGAGTGAGATCATTTCTATTAATGTATACACACTATGTCCCCGTGTGTGTGTGTGTGTGTGTGTGTGTGTGTGTGTGTGTGTGTGTGTGTGTGTGTGTGTGTGTGGTTACAAGAGAAAGAGAGGGGGCAGAGAAAGCCATCCATCCAATGATTACTGTAAATACACTGCTACAGAGCACACACACGCAGGCGGTCAGTGTGTATTGTCAGAGTGATAAATCACAGCAGACTTTAAGTGAATTAGTGCAGCAGCTTTAACTCTCCTTCCTCCATTCCCTCGCTCTCTCTCTGTCATTTCTAAAGTCTCTCTATCTGCCTCGCTCCCCCCTCAGCATCTTCTCTGCACTCTTCTCAGAGCTCCATACATCACAGGCCTTAACGAGGCCTCATCCACTAACGAGCGATCAGAGAGTATTAGACCAATTAAAGCCTTAATTAGACTGAAGGAGAGGAGGAGCCACGTAAATGATGTAGCCTCACCTCCACACACCTGTAGTGATTAACAGCCGGTGTGTCCTGTTGTCATTGGTTTGTCTGCTCTGTGTGTCCATCATCATGTATCTGCATGTTAAGCCACGCCCCCTTAATAAACTTAATAAATAAACTCCTTGCTTCCCACCTGATTATGTCTCTACCTTCCTCCAACAACTCTCCTCCCCTTTAATCATTTAATCTCTCCCTCTCTCTCACCCCTCAGCGAGCCCCCACGCTCCCCCCTCCAGCCTCCACTTCTCCTCCTCCCCCATCCTGCAGCAGCCTGGCTCCTACTTCTCCCACCCGGCCATCAGGTATCACCCGCAGGAGACGCTCAAGGAGTTCGTCCAGCTGGTCTGTCCTGACTCCGCCCAGCAGGCCGGACAGGTGGGCTTCCTCAACGTAAGCACGCACACACACACACACACACGTACACATCTCAGCTGGGTTTTCCAACCTCTGCAAAGGTGGGATCTGTTTGCAAAAAGTGCTGCAGTGTGTGTGTGCCTGTGTGTATGTGTGTCTCTGCGTGCGTGTGTGTGCGCGCTTCTGTGTGTGTGGCCTTTGTACTGCAGTGAGATAGTTGATATATCTAAGTCTAGACACTGAATCAATACACCTTACACACAAACACACACACAGGCACACACAGAGCGTCTGCTTTCCGTTTTTCCTACATGTTGGCCCGACTGCAGGGCGACCCCGATTGGAAGGCCGAGCTGCTTCTAATTTAACTTTAACCCCCGAGCACTCGTTCTCTCCCTGCCAGTGTCGACTGGATGAAACAGCTGATCTTTTTTTTAATTCGTTACTAAGAATCGATAAAATCGTTTGGTAGTCGCACTGAAATTTGTTGGAAACTGAAAGCGTGGTTTTTGTTGTTGTTTTGTTTTGTTTTCTAACCTGGATAAAAGCCAAGAAAAGAAAGTAGTGTCCCATTTGAACAGCAGAGGTGGTAGATTTGTTACCTTTGCATTTAAAAAATTAAAACCCATCATCTCAAATTTCTCAAATTCTAAAATGAGATGTTCGTGATAAAAAGAAAAAACTCACGACCTCTTATGCACACAGAAACAGCTGCTGGGAGGGAAGGAGGAGTGCTTCCACTATAGACACGCCCCTTTCACACAATTGCAGAGTATCACCAAGAGATGGCGCTTTCTTCCGACCTTGAACCGGATCGTTAGCTATAGATGACTTTTTCACTTTTATTTTCGGGTCTTTGCGTTATATACTCTAAAGCGCGCTGAGGCCACTGTTGTAAATAAAACTGAATTAAATTTGACATTCATTGATAGCTGTCGCTGTAAAACTGTTCACCCATTAAAATATAAAAACTTCTAAGTTTTAAAAACATAAAAGGATAAAACTTCACAGTCAGTTTGACCATGCAGACGTTTTACACTGCAGATTACTAAAACTGTTTCCAGTAAAGTTTGTCATTCATCCATTTCAATCTAATCTAATAAATAAATACAATTTACAGAAAAATAATATTCTAGCCAACAGGCTTCCTCTTGTTGTGGAGGTGAGTTGTGAGACTGGTACAACTTGTAGTTGTTAACTCTTCGGACCTCTGTTTGAATTATGAGTGCGTCCTTCATGGTTTCTCTCAGGTTGCAGCTTAATATTCTCATTCATTCTTTAGATTTCTTTAAACTCGTATGTTGTGCAAAAGTCTTGAGCGACCTGTAATTTCTCTACATTTTGTGTAAGGGAGACTTTCACCTGCTCTCCAGGCTATATGAAGGTTCCAGAGTTGTACCTGAGACTGGGTTTCAAGCTCTGTTTTAACCTTGAGACTATCCAAATGAAAATTTATCACAACAGTCGTACGTTGGTGGATGGATGTGTGTGGGTGTGTAACTCTTTATCATCTCAGTTTTCCAGGGGCTGATGTTTTTGGAAATGTGTGACACGAGTGAGCAAACAAACAAACAAAGCAACCTCATGGTGCCTTCCATAATATAAGACACACATACATGTTGTCACACAGTTTGGAGTGCATTTAAATTTTGATTTTGCATTTTCTCTAAGAACATTAGCAGTGCAGTTAAATAATTGTTTAATGAATAACGAAACGTCACAGAATGGAAGCGTCACTTCCTGTGTGGCTTCCTAGCTGTGCACAGCCTGTATTTTATTTGCTGCAGCGTCTATCTGTATCAGTATTTTATAGAAAAGGTCAACACTATGATTTTTTTCTAATTCTAGAATCCATGAACAAATTGAAAAGGTCTCGTGTAACAAGCCTGTAAATGAATGCGCCGACACCCTGCTCCCCCTAGTGGATACACAAGACATTACAACCGATTTTCCGAAATGCTGCTTAGAGGCATTTCTACCCGATGTTGTGTCGTCCACATCATTACAGTCCCTCAGGGGGTCAGCTGAACTGAGCAGAGAGTCCAATCGGAGCAAATAAAGAGTGAAGTCAGAGGAAAACAGCCAATCAGACGGCTCCAGGCCTGAGGAGCAGAGCTGAGGAGGTGTCCCGGTGTCTTACTGACTTGAATCCCTCTTGGGGCCTTGCTCTCTGTTGTGGTCAGTCTTCTTTGGAGGCAAACATATTTGTCCCTTTAGTTTTTCCACTTCTTTCTACGTTCATTAATATCCACTTTGTTCTCCCTGTCGTCTGTCAGCTATGTAAACACAGCGTTTCCAGGAAAGTTTCAGAAGGGTTTGTGTTTACAACGTACCTGCAGCATAGATTTAACGCTGAAGCACCTGCACGTCCTTCTTGGACTAAAAGCAGGGGGAATTCTGTGTACAGGTGTTTTGGATCATCCTTTCATGGATGAGAACACTGACAGGACGGATATATTCATGCTTTGTGAGAGATGGTTCTTCACTTCCAGGCGTGTCTATCATGGCAGTTTTTGGCTGCATATTCAGCCAATCAGAAACTTCCACTGCTGAAGTCCCCACCAGATGCGGTTCTGTACTTTCAAACAGTCCGGCCCAAAATCTGGGGCTGTCTTCAGGAACTGCTTCCTCCTCTGGTTCTTATTTCCTGTGATGGAAAAGCACATTAGGACTGAGTGGTTAGTTATCCAGGTGTAAACACACAGGTACGCACACAAAGGCGTATAAATACAGCGAGAATGCTGCTGAGAGCTCAGAGCAGAGACAGAAGCAGGCACAGGTTCTGTTACGCCTTCAGATCAGCAGGAGAAAATGCCAACAGCAGCAGAATCCTTTAAGACTGGCCAGGAAACTGCTGACACACACACACACACTCTCTCACACACACACACATAGTGTCGGGTATTCATATCATTTGGGGACATCTAATTGACATAATGCTTTCCCTAGCCCCTTACCCTAAACCTAACCATAACCTGTAGCCCTGACACTAAAACCACATTTTGAGTATGAAAAATGCCTTCAACTTGTTGGGACCAGGATTTTGGTTCTAGGGCTGTTGGTCCTAGCAAGTATAGTAATCCCCTCAAAGGTATGGCTACGCGCTCACTCGCACACACACGCTCACTCGCACACACACACTCACTCTCTCTCTCTCATACACACACACTGAGAGGACGAGCTGTGACTGACCTGTTGATGTTTCTTTACAGAATATTGTGCACATATTCTAACTGTCGTCTCCCCCCCCCTTCAGCCTAATGGTAGCTCCCAGGGAAAGGTCCACAACCCTTTCCTGCCGACGCCCATGCTACCTCCCCCACCGCCTCCTCCAATGGCCCGTCCTGTCCCACTGCCTGTTGACGCCAAGCCGCCCTCCACCTCCTCCACTGAGGGGGGAGGAAACTCACCCACGTCACCCAGTGAGTGCATGCACACACACACACACACACACAGAGCAGATTTAAGTATCATCATGCATCACTTCTGCGTGTTTAAACTGGATTTCCCCGCTGGCTGTCACGCCCCCACACAAAAGGAACGACGCATCAGGTTTCAGTCATTAATCTGATATTTAGTTCTCGTGTAATCTGTGAGGAGTGATTTGTGATTGGATTATTTCTGACTGCAGGTTTCAGTGACGCTTCCTGTCTTTTGGCGAAAACAGACACAGTCACTGCCAAAATATTTAATCCTGCTAATACTCATCAACGACACATGGAGACACTGAAATGTGTTTGTATTTATTACTTATGTTTTTGCTTGACATGTTTGTCATCTGTCTGACCTACTTCTTCTAAATAACTCTGACAAGTCTTTCAAAACTTTATTAACAATGGCGTAGAAAATATAAACTTTTATAAGTTTATATATTTATTTAAAAGTGTATCGGAGCTGTGTCAGGTCATCACATGTTAATAACGGGACCTGTGTGTTTGTTGTGCAGCCTACTCCACCCCCACCACGTCTCCAGCTCAGCGGTTTGTCAGCGTCGGACCTCGAGACCCCGGCTTTAACATCCCTCAGCAACCACAGGTAATCAACAAACACAGGTGTGTCAACTGCAACATGTTTACAAACACGTAAACATGTTTATTTCTGCTGTAAACCTTTAACATGGAAGTCTATGGGGACTAATTTACTGCTGGACATCAGAGGAACTACAGCTTCTGGCCTCGTTTTCAGCATGAGAGCGTGCTTCGCGCACATGGTGTACCTGTGCTGGTCAGCGTGAAACCAGAGGAAGCAACAAGAGGTCAGACACCCATCAGCCAATCAGAGAACAGGATTTTTGGGTTTATAAACAAAGACATTTACAGGGAAAAAAGCAGTGCTACGCTTCAGGACTGAATCATTTACTGCAGGGCAGGTGGTCAGTGGGAACGAAGCATCCTCATGTGGAGTGTGTGTGTGTGTGTGTGGGGGGGGTCAGGGTCTGTTTGCCAGCTGATTTATGAAGAGAGTAACGATTGGGCAGCCTTGACTTAACTCATCCTGCACACACACACACACACACACACACAATGAGGTGGGAGTCCTCTGTTGACAATCCAGACATGCTTGATTGCTTTTGTGTGTGTGTGTGTGTGTGTGTGTGTGTGTGTGTGTGTGTGTGTGTGTGTGTGTGTGTGTGTGTCTGTGTCTGTGTCTGTGTGCGTCTGTGTGTCTGTGTGTGTGTCTGTGTGTTTGGTGGCCCGCAGTGAACAAGGGTGTCGATTTATTGACTCTGTCACACACCAGCACACACACACACTCTTGTGAAGACATGAGCCAGGTGTTTGTCACCACTACCAGAAACAGACTCGTGTTATTTATTCTTTCTCCGTCTCTCGGGGACGATGTCGCAGTCCCCGAGTGATGAGCAGCTTCTCCTCCAAACGTTTCCTTTCAGGGAATGAGTTTAACCATCAGTTATCAGAAAAATACAAAAATATGCAGGAAAGTTTTTGTGTTTTGTTGGAATATAAAGAAAATTTTGTCTGTTTTTAGTTTTATTTCTGCTTCAAATGCAGCAGGTTTGGAAAACGAGTCATGGCTTTTTTAGGAAATGTGAACGTTTGGAGAGTTTAAACACGGTAGAGAAGAAGACGTGTTTTTAAAGCCATTTGTATGTTTTTTAAATAATAAGATTGTTTTTTGTTATATGATGGTGTTTTTGGAGGAAAGTGGTGATATTTCAGAGTGGAGGGGACATGGGAAGGATCCTCCTCTGGAAGGATTTGAGACTTACAGCTTTAACATCACACTTGGGCTGGATTAAGTTCACTCAGGTCCTCACACATGAATGTAAACACGTGTGAGTGTGTTTACAGTTGTATGTATTCTAAGGAGCTTGGAAAGAAAAGCGTCTGGACTTCTTTAAGTTGTTGAAGACGTTTCACCTCTCATCCCACAAGCTTCTTCAGTTCTAAGGTCAAATGGTGGAGCGTCCCAGATTTAAGCCCTATGGGAGTGTCCCCCCCAAGAGGGACACGGACACCCTGTTGATCCTCTACCTAATCACACGAGCCAAGGTGTGAAAACGGGTGTAGGTCACAATCAGCTAAGGTTTCGGGTGAATCTGCTGTGAAACCTAGCCCCGCCCTATCACGTGATTTCCTGAGGTCAGAAGGCCATGTCCCAAAAGGCAAGAACACGGACTTGCAGTGGGACAGTGGGTCAGAAAGTGAAAGTCAGACTTTAGCCATGCTTTCAGCGTACAAATATAATACAATAATTTCCAATCAACACTCTGATCATGTCTGTAATTCAGACTCAGACATCAGGACAGACATCAATTCTCAAACACAATGATTCATCAGTTGTCAGACACCAGGACTTGGATTCCAGGATTCGAACATCTGGAGTCAGACATCAGGCTTCTGAACTTGTTGTCTTTTTTATTCCATGAATGTTTGACTATCATCCATCTCTCTCCATCTATCACTGCTACTGTTTCTGTCTCGTCCTTAGTCAGCACTTCTCACTCACTGAGTGAGTCATGATGTGGGCGTGGTGTTTGCACTACATATGTGTGTGTGTTCAATACGAGTGTGTGTGCGTGTGTGTGTTTTAGCTTCACCTTGCAAATAGGACACAGAGACGGAGGATGACTACACACACGAAGGGGAAAGCACCCTCACTGCACCGTCTGCTCCTCCGATGAAACCCTACCACACACACACACACTTGTATTGATCAGGTTATGGCTGGCTGTTGTAGCATGGTGTGTGTGTAAATGTTTTAGTAACATGTTTTCAGGAATCAGATTCTTTTCAACTTTTTAGACTCTCAAAGACATGAGTGACTTTTTGTTGATATCAGGAGTTTATCTCCACATTGGAAATTCGTCCAGTGAAAGGTCGCTGGTGGAAGAAAACAACCTTTATCAGCCTTTTGCTTTTAAAACTGCCCTTGAGCTCCTCATGTACCTCACACAGTTTTTCAAAGCTGGTTTTATATATCTATATATTGGGAAATGTCTGAGATCTGTTGCATTATCTTTGATTGAGGCACACCTTCCTCTGCAGCAAATGGCGAGCAGATGACACAGTGGTGGGTGTCACTGAAATTTACTGAAATTTTCTCTCTCTAAATGATCGATAAGCCGTCATACTTAATCAATATGTTATTGATATCTCTGGTTTTTCACTGGTTTTAGAATGGTGCTAAACGGAGATTTAGCCTGGTTTTGTTTCTTTGGACTGGTTTTAGACATTGTCTTGAACAGCTTTTAGAGCATATTACAGACCTTCTCAGTGAGTGGATGTTCAGGATGGTTGTTGTGCTGCACAATGAATTACTTCCTTGAAGCTAACAGCCACAGACAGAGTGGGATGTGCTGAGGTGGACAGCACATTGAGATTGCTGAGAATATGAAAAACATGGAAAAACAACAGCAGATTGCTCCTTTAAAATCGCCTTCCTCTTTCGCTGTGATGAGTTTCTACAGTCTGAATCACAGCTGTCAGCATCAGCCCACTGTGTGGTAACATTACTCCACACACACACACACAAAAACACACTCTCTGTCTGGCCTGTGAGAGTTTCATCTTCTGAGTCTTCTCAGGACAGAGGGAGGAGCTGCAGTGCAGCGAGCGAGCAAGAGGCCGAGAGACACTGACAGACATAGGAAGAGAGAGAGCGAGGTAGAAAAGTCCCAGCGTCAGCAAGTTGTATTGATTAAAAACTAACCTTCCAGTCTTCTCCTCTATCACTACTGCACACACGCACACACACACACACAGCAATAGAATTACAACGAGTCAGGAGCAACTGAGGTCTGAGTGCAGAGAAACCCTGCAACACTCACACACACACACACACATGCACACAAAGAAAGAAAAGGAATGCTTTATCCCACGTATCTCATTTAATTTTCACATAAAATTCAGAAGCAAATTTTTAAAAGAATTTACATTCTTTAAGTGTGTGTTTGTGTTTATTTCCGATTAATACCTTTTTGTGTGTGTGTGTGTGTGTGTGTGTGTGTGTGTGTGTGTGTGTGTGTGTGTGTGTGTGTGTGTGTGTGTAGAAGTGCAGAGTGGGACGGGGAGGAGAAAGTGATCGGGAGAAGATGAACGTAAAGAAAGAAACGGTGGAAGAGGATAAAAGAGGCGGGGTAGTGGGACAGGGATGGGGGGGGGGGGGGGGGGGGGGGGGGGGGGGGGGGGGGGTGATGCGGTTGCCTTGGCGATGGTAGTCACGTCCCGGGCCGTCTGGTTGTCCTTAGCAACCAGACATGATGTAACGCAGAGATGAACTTGAACTGGACGGGCCAGTGAGGAAGAGGAGGGAGAGATTCATGAACGATGTACCTTTGGCGATCGATATGAGCCTATCAGAGATGGATTACACACATACACACAGAGTTTTGTGCTCCTGTGTCATAAACTCATACCCAGAGAGGAGAAGCAGCGTCCTGTGTTTGTAGTCTGAGAACCTGACGGTCTGACCTGAGCCTGTTGTGGGTCCGACTAAATCAAGACCCGCTGGCATCCCCTAGAGGCAGCAGTGTTCATTACAGCCACAGGTTTATAGTGTTGGAAAGAGAGCATCCATTGCCTCAAATAGAAAATAACAGAAACGCAGTCTGAATGAACTGTTCGAGGTGTACTTAAAGGAGGTAAAGTCTTGTAATTCCCACCAGTGTATCTGTATTATTGGATAGCAGCAGAGTAGCTCAGAGATTAGATTAGATAAAACTTTATTTATCCCGAGGGAAATTCTTTTAGCTCGGCATGATACAGGGTTCATAATTATATTTATCTTACACTACGCTTTAGTGCACCCCCTCAGTTCATGAACATGGTGTTTTAGCTCCTCCCCCTGTGAAAGACTTTCTTCTGATTTGCTGCTGCTCGTAAATGGAAGGGTTGAACATGCATTTCTATTGAAGACTATTTAATGATATCCCCTCTCTGTGACATCACAAAGACCCAGTAGAAGAAAAAAACGGATAAACTGGTCCCAGAAAGATGATTCTGTTCATCTGGACAAAGCGTTCCCAAGTTTCTGGGATTTCCTTACCTGGGTGATTGAGCATCCATCAAGACGTGATAGACTGGGTGTTTAGAGCACTTTGCAGCGTGAGCTTTTGGCTCACAATAATTACTGTACATAGACTGATCTCATAAACCTCTCAAACTGTGAATTTTGTACAGCTTTAAAAGAAGGCTATTTTCTCTTTTGACCTGTATGTCTGAGAGGAAGTAAGGAAAACGTCATATTTGCCCTTTACATATTTGCTTTGTTCATGTTGCATTTTCTGACATGTTGGGATCAGCCCCCAAAGGGGGCATCGGCACACATGTTTTTATAACCTGTCCTAAATAAGCAGGCAGTTTCACTCAAAACTGAGTTAATGCTTTAAGTCTGATGCATTTAGGTCCCACGTGTCTGGAGGTTTGATGTGGGTTTGTTTGGCTCGCTGTCGGTGTCAGAGTGAAGATCAGAAGAGCCCAAACATCACTTATCTATCTTGGGCACGCCTTTTCTGCCCTGGTGTTGTAACAGGACATATTGCATAACAAAGAAGTATCCAAAGAAGTAATTTGTGTTTTCTCAGAGACATATTTTAGTTATCCTGAAATCAGGAGAACACACATATATTTGGTTTGGTTAATCAAGCTAATCCACCAGTTTTACAAGATTTATACTGTAACATCACGAATCCTTAAAATGTGACTGTGTTTCCATATTCAGTTTTTAAGCACAGTTTGGAGAATTGTTTCTATAGCAAGAGGAGTT
The DNA here is from genome assembly GCA_015108175.1 of Pelvicachromis taeniatus. Taxonomy (NCBI): domain Eukaryota; kingdom Metazoa; phylum Chordata; class Actinopteri; order Cichliformes; family Cichlidae; genus Pelvicachromis; species Pelvicachromis taeniatus. The sequence continues at coordinate 21,395 of VURO01018385.1, forward strand.
GAATACAATAGTGTATCATCCGCATAGAAAAGTCTATAAACTTTAGTCACAGTGTCATTGGTTTGTGGCCAATAACAAACCACACAACAAGCGGTCCTGGAGGCTGCGCAGTGGGAAGCTTTTGATACATCCTTAGACCAATCTTTGAAACCTTTGTGATAAACGTGTACCCCCACTGACTGGTTCAAGATCAATTCAGACAAGTACTTGCAGTTGTGCTCATCCAGTAAGTGGTTGCTAAAGCAGTCCAGATGTTAACATCTGTTTTTGTCTCTCCACAGTGGTACCTGGGATAAGGACTCCAGAGGCCCCTCCACCCACCTCTATAACAGATCGCTGCAGTCTCCTTCTCGACCTTTCACCTTTGATGCCAGCTGTGAAAGAAAACCCAGTCTAACCTATACCTACTCCTTTTCTGTTCATGGCTGACTCCACCCCCACCAGCACCACACACAGGCTCAGCAGCATCAGCATGGCTACAGCGGATCAAACGCACCGTGACCCCCTGCAAACTGTATATCACAGACATCCCTGCAGACGTATGGTTCACACCTCAGTGTCCATATACAGTGCCACAACCCCCCTATCCAACCAGGCTGATAAATACGTGGGGGGGACCTGAGCCTTCAATCTTTGGGGAAGACTGAGCTTCTTCTTTGGAGTAACAACACATATGCTCTCCCATCATCCTTTGCAGCGGGTGCATCCGTGGACTTGCAGTTGTACGAACCCCACCCCCACACCCCCCAATCGGGAGTCCAATGGTTTGGGGATTTGTGAAGTTGGGATGTGGCGCAGTTGGTAGGAGGGGCCACCACCTGAGCCTTCACGGACTTCCTGGGATGGACTTCACACCCCTCTGTTGCTGGCACGTCAGGGAGGGGGGTATCAGAAGGCTCTTTGAAAGGACATGGGACCTGGGTGGATGTGGAGGTGTGACGGGCGCAAACAGACGCCCCCACCTGTTTCACAGAAATAACAAGAACTCCATGTGGGGTGGGGGGGGGGGGGGGGGGGGGGCAAAACCCCCCCCCCCCCCTTTTTTCAAAAAAAAAAAAAAATTTTTGTGGGGGGGGGGGGGGAACGGGGGGGGGGGGGGGGGGGGTATAATCCTGGGGAA
>VURO01018385.1:22732-40415 GCA_015108175.1 Pelvicachromis taeniatus
CCCCTTTTAAAAAAAAAAAAAAAAAACCCGGGGGGGGGGGGGGGGGGAACCGGGGGGGGGGGGGGGGGGTATAATCCTGGGGAAGCTAGGGTTTTCTTTATGTGAAGTGTTGCGACCAGACGCTGGTGGATCCGAGTTTGTTTCTCTTGGATGCTTTTTGGCTTCACGGCTCATTGATTTTTCTCTTTTCGCCACCATTTCAGCCTCCTCGTCCTCCTCTGTCATCCACCCATGGGGGTGAAGCTACAGCATGCTAAGAGTGGGACGAAAACTCTGGTGTCCGAATCGAGGCAGGCAGACAGGACAGAGAAGAGCAACTCAAACTTTACCAGTGAAATATTGATCATGAGGAAAGTGCAATTTTGTTGGCTAGCTGTTGGATAGTTAAATATCTTTGTAAGATAGCTCGTTGAAAACAGTTGATGAAAAGTATATATAAATATATATTTTTCTTCCTAGTCCGCTCACACCTCTGGGACTCTAAAATAGCGGGGTAAAAAAGACAACCACACAGCGCTGAAGTCGAAACCACAGCCAGGTGAGAAATTAGTGGAGCTGTATTCACTTTTAGCGTTTCTTCTTTGTCGTTTGTTCATTGTGTGACGCTGTTAGATGGTAGAACGAGAATCCCTTTAACAAATATCATTTTAAACAATCAGTCTTTTAAAGCAGCTGAAGTCTGCTCTTCATTTTGTTTGAGGAGAAAAAAAAAACGCCAAGCGGTTAACTTATTTTAATGAGCACATCGTTTTACTTTCGATCCGAATTTCATGAAATCAGGAGAAAACGTACCATGTGAGTTTAAGCTGAAAAAAATCGCGTGGTTTAATCTTTTAACGAGTGCTGCCCAGTAAGGACCTGCCCTGCGATTGGCTGGGTCTCCTAGAGATCATGCCCAGCTAAAAGCACTTATTCCTGCAGTTGGCCAATAGGCTGTGAGTTTGTAATCAGGGGGTGTGGTTTAGCTATGAAGAGGTAGAGCAGAGGGTAACTCTCTGGAAGCTTTCGTCCACAAACAGACGGCCGACAGCGCTTCACCTGCAACTCAGCATTTTATCGATCTTCAGTTTTGTTTTTCCTTTCCTATACTATATATATAAATATATACACACACACGCACACACTCACACTTACGACCATCCAGCGTTGAACAAAAGTGAATTTAAGTGAAAATGTTATTTAAAAAAGAACAAAAAAAATCTGCATGTTCTAGTGTTAGTGACAGATTTTTCCATAGATGATGTAGTTAGTGAGAAAAGACACTATATTGTAAACCCAACATCAGGCACTTGCCAGCAGCCGTCTATTAGTTTCCTCTCGCTGTCCTTCACAAACAACCAGCTCTCTTCGCTTCTCGTCATCTCTCCATCCTTTTTATTTTTCCTTCCTTTTCCTGCAACAACAGATCAGTTCTGCTTCATTTCCGAGACGTTTTCTTTCCTCCGTTTGATCTCAGATTGCACGGAAACACGTGTTCCTCATCGATGTGCCTTGAGCTTCAATCCAGTCCTGAGAGGTTCCACGAGATCTGGCGTGGAGAGTCGTGATTGGTTGTTTCTTTTCTTTTGTTTTCATAATTTTCCTGCCTACCCGAGATGTCGTAGAAGGTATTGAAGCTGAGGAGGAACCCTTTGTATTACGAGCTCTCGGGTGTGCGCGGCATTCTGCCCCGCCCTCCAACACCTGCAGACCCGGTGAAATCTACACCAGCTACTATCAGCTCCATGTGCTAACAGCTAACAGCATGCTGAAGTTCGGTGGAATGAGCACCCCGTCTGAGGTCATGTGACCTAATGGTGCCTGGTGTGAACAACAGGAAGTCAGCAGCACGGTTTGAGCCGACAGTCCAGCAGCTAAAAGTAGGTTTCAGGAAGCACGGCGGTCAAAGTTTGGCGTCTCTGCTTTAGCTGTTTGGTCTTATAGCTGAAACTTTTCCGCCAACAGTTTCATGATGGCAGACTTTTCAGTAAGGTGATCCGACCAGGTCACCTGATGAGCTGGCAGCAAAACATCATCCAGGTCACGGTGGTCTTACGCACTTCACCTGAAAGTTTCTGAAGACATCTCACCTCACTGAGAGGCTTCTCCATCCTAAAAGCTGATGTGGAGTCCTGGTATTTCTCTCTCAGGACCTCCTCCAAGGTGACAACCTGAGACTCCCTGTTTCTAGAATGGAGGAAGCATCTCGGATATGAGGTGACAAGTCCGGCTGTTTGGCTGTAGGGTGATGGTGTCTGAGCTTCTTCCCTTGTCTGTGACTGAAGCAGCAGCTGAAATGCTTCAATAAGAAAGTCCAAAATCACTCCGTACTCATCGCCCCAGGCTACAGTGAGTATTACTATAACTGTGTAGTAGAGTCAGAGTAAAGTGGTGTCACTACTCAACCACTGTATCCCAGCATGCATCACAAGAAACTAAGCACCTATCTAAACATCAGTCTGCGATGTCTGAGCTGTGACAGCAAGAAAGTCACAGAATCATCATTCAGTTAGTCAGGAGGCATGACTGAGTGGACGAGTACAGGGACAACCCTAAAATAAGCTTGGCTCTGAGTTTGGCTGCTCAAACTTGATTAGTTGAATTGTGATTCTGAAAGTGCACCAGCCTACGCTGATCTATGAACACGAGCTTTGAGTGGTCACCAGAAGATCGAGATCACGGATACAAGCAGTGGAAATGAGTTTCCTTCCAAGGGTGGCTGGACTCTCCTTTAGAGATAGGATGAGGAATTCAGTCCTCCTGCTCCTCCAAATCAAAAGGAGGCAGCCGAGGTGATTCAGGCACATCTCACCGCAGAGATTACATCTCCCAGCTATGCTGGGAACCACCGCCTCCACCGCTGTCCTTAGAGGAGAGGGAAGTCTGGACCCAGCCCTGGATAACCTGCAGAGAAAATCCAGCAGCTTTAACGATAAATGTTAACAGAGCAGCAGATTTGTTCAGCAAGAGCAAAACAGAATGTGAAAGAACTACCACACCTTTAGCTCACCTGTATTAATGACACATTTCACTGTATGGTCCTTTTAAAGCCTGGTTAAGACACTTGTGGTGCGGTGCGTTCCAGACCAGCTTATTACAGGTGTGTAGACGGTCACATGATTCTTGGAGTCTGCTACGCCAGGTGTGAGCGGGTTGTCACTTCAGGTGTGCTCATTGCACTGACCTTCACGCTCGTGTTGAAGGGGCGGAGCTCTCTCCTGCGTCTGTTGCGATCTCTGAAAAGCAAAAACGTTTCTTTCACGTCTTCCTGTTTCCATTTTCGGTCCGTTGGTTCTTCTACTTTTGTTCCCACATTGTAATAATGAGGACATAAAATATGCAATACCTGCTTGCACTCAGACTTACGTAGTCTTCTGTTTCGTCTGTTTTGTGTGGGTTTTTTTCTTTCTACCAAAGTTAGTGTGCATGTGACTTCTGTTGTGCTCCGTGGTCAGTCCCTGAAAATGGTGAAGCCCCGCGGCGCCGCTCAGGGTGATTTCCTCCGTTTCTTCCTTCCTTTCAGACAACCACAGTCTGACATCCGGGTCTCTCTTTCCCAAATCCTTTTTATTTGATTTCTTGTTTGCCTCCGACAAGTCCAACTTCTCGTCCATCGTTCAGAAATGTTTCCGACGCTGCTGGCCGCCTGCCATGGCGTGCCTGCGGCTGTCATGGTCGAGCAGTTCCTCTTGCGGGTGCCGTGTTTCCTCTTCGTGTTTGTTCTGTCTTTGTTCTTGCCTACCCTTTAGCCATGAGTTGGGCATTAATTATCTGCACTAAATATGAAATAAATAGTGAAAAAGTATGAAATTTAAAAAAAAAAAACAGCTTCCAGGGCTTAAAGCGAGTGAAGGGAATAAAAAAAATTGCACGGACATTTTTTTGAAAATGTCAGAAAAACTAAAAAAGCAGCCTAGCATCTAATCAGCGACGTACGGCTGCGTGTAAGATAACAACACAATTGCACCGTTTTTAAAGACAGAAGATGATATAAAGCAATAGTTTGGGCAGCGTGTTTTGTTCTTGTGTTGTGTCATTTAGTTCAGCGGCGAAGAGACGGGCGGCGTGCAGAGCAGCAGCTGACTGCGAGACGTGTTTGTATGTTGTATAGTTTTATTAATTACACTGATTTTAAAGCTGCCCTATTTTCTAATGCAGGACTTTTGTAACATTGATTAAATGAGGAAAAAGTAGTGTTGTGAATTTTCTGATCGTTTGTATCGAGGCCACATTACTAGAACTGGGTTGGTTTGTTTTCTGGGAACTGGACTTGAGTTGAAAACTTTCCTGTTTCCTGATTTGATTTCTTGATTTTTCCTTTATTTGTTTTCCTTTTTCTGTGTATTTAAGGACATTTCCTCTGTTGATGGTTTAGCATATTCCTGCACTTACACGTTTGGGCGCTGTGGTGATCAGACCTTTGTAAATGGATGTTACAGTATGCTGTATGTTTTTGAAGGTTCTTTGTTGCATTAGTGTCGATGAAGCTAAATCCAGTAATTCTGAGGAAAATTGGTAAGAAAAGCGAGTTTTTTATGCATTTTTAAAGTTTTCGTTTTAGGCAGGAGACAATGACATAGCCAGCCAAAGGATGCCCCTACTATAAATGCATCTCGGCATCTTTTTTTGTGTTCACCATTCCATGCGGGAAAATAAACAGCTTGATTATGCAACATGATTCTTTTTCTTTTCCATCTGTTTCTTTCTTCACTGGCCCACACGATCACCTCCTCCTCACCAGCCCTCCTCCTCGAGCCCAGAGGTCCGCTCTGATCTCCGTCCATCCACACGTCCACCGCTGCTGCTCGTCGCGGCATCACATACACGCAGCAGGTGTCAGCAAGCGGCGAACTCCAGCTTCCGGCGTGCTCCGAGGTCCCGCTCACGATGTTTAGAGTAAAAACTGAGAGGAGAAAACGCGATCGAAGCTGCGACTGGCGCTGTGGCCTTTGATTGCTTACAAGGGTCAAAGTGTAACGATGGCTGTGATGGCCATCTGTTAGAGGAAGCAGGAATAAATTGCACGTTAACATCAGTCAGACGACGCGTTGTTATCCTGCTGTTAACGCGAGACGCTTTAAGTTCCGTCGGTGATCGAAGTACATGATCAACAGAAACGATTAAAGTTTAGAAGTTTGGGATTTCTACAAGAGTCCGTGTGGATCAAATTTTTTCTCACGCTAACTTAAACTGACTCGACCAATCAGGTAGTTCCATCAGTTTTACAGTTTCCGCGTTGTTTAATCTGAGATTAAATCAGCTGCTGCCGAGTGATTCAGTTTCTCTGAAGGTTCTCAGCAGCATCTGTGTTTCATTCAGAGCTGCCTGCAAACATCACAGCCTGCAGGGTGCGGCTGCACTGGCTGGGCTTTGCTAAGCCTGCTCCTAAATCCTAAGATTTGGCTTCAGAATAGACTTAATCCCAGTTTCAACTGCAGCCTGTGCCTGAATCATTTGTTTGTGAAGCCCACCCTGTCCTCCACCCAAACATCAGCTTCCCGCGGTGCAGCTGTCAGTGTGTTTGGCGAGGATTCGCGTGGTTTTACCACTTCGGTGAAAGCGGCAGCGCCGGGCTGCCGCTTGTTTGTGACTCAGATTATAACTGCAGCGTCTCGCCAGTGTCCAGAGGTTCCTCTTGTTTCATCTACAAGTCTGAGTGGCGCAACATCGAGCCAAAGCCCGGATGGTGCCGTCCCGGCAACTGTGCGTCCGGCCCGCTACCTGTACTCAGCGTCGGTGCATTTTAATTTCCAGACAGACTGAAGCAGCGGAGCAGCAGCGGTCACACTGGAACTTGGCGGAGAGGCCCGGCTCTCTCACGCACCACACCTCCTTTACATTAATAGAAACACAAACCCCACCCCCACGCTGCATCCGACGGGCTGAACCACCAGCAGGGGCATTTGTTTGAAACACCTCACCCGCCTGCAGCCTCCTCCACTCCACTCACCCCCACAATCATCCAAAGCTACCAGACAGAGAGCTGGAGTCACAAACTGACAAACTCCAGAACAGCGCTTCCGCCCGCGCCTCCTCCTCCTCGCCGCTAACCGTAGATACTCGGGTTGGAGAAACCGTGCCGCTCCATCAGGAAACAGGGTTGAATGAAGGCCGCGCTTTTTATGCTAACGCCTTTGTTGTCTTCACGTTTGTCCAAATTCTCCTGGGCAGCGATTAACCCCTCCCACCTCACACACCCACCCCTGCCACCTGAGAAACACATCACACCGGGCGCGCCGTGCTCCTCCGGGTTGGAGGATTCGGAAATAATCCGAAGGGGAGTCGGTAGAGCCGGGTGTTTTTGGTCCACCCGAGGTGAAGGCAGTGCACTCCGGTGTGATCCGCCCCCACACTTTGCTCTACACCGAGTTCAAACGTTCCCCACGGAGCAGGAGGAAGACATCTTTCAGCACGTCGCCGAGCCGGAGCGCCAGCCGGGAAATCAGTACAAATGGCTTCAGTTTAGAGAGATGAAGGAAAGTCGTTGGACGCGAGGCAGGTAGCACCGGAGCTGCTCTCCGGCGCTCGGCTGTAATGAATCACGGTGTCACTGCTCCTTTGCAAAGATATTTATTTATCCTGCAAACATTACAAGGTGCTAAGTGTTAAATGGAGCCAGTGAAGCTGAGCTAAGCTGCAGAATGGGACAATTTGAACTCGCCATCATGCTTCCTGACAGCATATCACAGCATAGCAGTCTAATCTGCATGAGAACTATGCACTGACTAAAAACAGACACCCACACGTGCACGCGGCACGGCGCAGCGTGGCATGGCAGCCCACATGCGTGCGCCCGCCTGCTCGCTCACGTGGACTGGTTTGATCTAAAATCTTCAGCCTCTGCCTTCTTCTTCTACGGTCGGTCCTTCCATTTCCAGATCCCAGCGAGTTAAACATGTGAAAAAGAAAAGAGAAACCAACCAGCATATTACACGATATATCGAAAAAGATCAAATGTAGTGCCTGTGAACTCCTGTATTATAATGCTCTTCTGAATACTGATCCAATAATTGTTTGTAACTGTTGACATTTCTGAACACCAGTAGCCTTTGCTGTCTGTCAGGCCCCTCTGATTATAGCTGATGTACAATAACCATGAGATATAACTGCATGCTCTTCCATAATCGCCTAGTAAGCTGTGACAAAGACAACAAATGAGAAAAAAAAAAGACAACTCTTCTGTTTCTGACCTCTCCCTGTATGCCTCAAACTGACCCACCTCCTCTCCTTCATCCTCCTCATCCTCTCTCACATCCACCTCTTTCTGATGGGCGTGCCACAGTGATGACTGCCCCGGTCCGGCACCGGTGGCCTCAGCCTCGCCGGGTTTCAATCCGACAATCTCCAGCGAACTTTTTACATCAGCAAACGCCCGGCTGGCCTGGCCTCCCCACCTGCTCCCCCTCCCCCTGTGCATCCATTGACCAGCAGAAATCTGTGTGTGGCTCTGGGTGAATCCCCCTCCTCCTCCTCCTCTTCAGGCAGTTTCCTGCAGGAGACCGAATCGATGGCCTCGGCCTTTTTCTGCAGCGCTCAGCACTCTCCAGGACCGAACCCCCTCCTTCCTCCTCCTGCTTCTGCTGCGTCTCCCTCGACGGGGCTTCAAACGAGCTGCCGCTCCTCCAGGATGAGGAGGGTTTAGATGGAGAAGGAGGTAGCTGCACCTGGGAGACCCCCCCCTCCTCCTCGCCCACCTCCTCTCCCAGGCCAGCTGGGGTCGATCGGCTCGTCTAGCTCACCTCCAGTGGCTCCTGCGTCTGTCGATGCCGCTCGGCTCTTTGAAACCGAGCAGCTCCTTCAACTCGTGCGTCTCTTTCATGCAGGAAACTTTCTTGATGACCACACGCTTTTGTTAGAGGACGCCGCCACTCGATTCGCCTCCCGCCTGCTTCACTGCAGCCAGTTTTCTAAAACAAGCTCTCCTGCTTTAAACTCTTTATTCACGACTTTCCTTCTGAGAGCTCCTCAGTGCACAGCTCTGCATAGCTTAACCCTCAAAGAGCCTCAACATACCAGGGGGTGGGGTCATTTAAGGTTTGTGTTCTTCACCTTTCCTTTTCCCGTGACAGATGATGATCTAAAATGTTATGTTATTAGGATAATAATAGCAAATTAACCTGACTGTCTGAGAACTGCAGACAGTGCAACCTAAAGATTAAAGTCACAATCAAAGCACCATTTCCTGTAAAAAATAAATACAATAAAAATTCTTCTTAATCTGCTCTAAATATCCTCTCCATTTTAACATGTAGTAACAAATGAAATAACTGCAAACCTGCCATTACGTTGCATGTGCAATGCATTCTAGCTCAATGACATTACCAGTCACAGCCCAGAGTTCAGCTGCTGGTTGTGGTTTGAATTTATGGCCCAATGGGAACAGTGATGTTAGTTTGTGCAGCAGAAGAGGAGAGGGGATGAAGACTACATCCAGAGCTGTGGCTGTGCTCTCAGCACGTCTGTCCTGATAATGTGATGCACAGAAAGACTCAGAAAGACAACAGCGAATAACATTATCATTTACATCCTGTCAGGACCATGAACTTTGTCACGCGTCAATGCATGGTTTCTGGTGCAGGTCGATACGGTTGGTGGATGTAGACGGGAGAAAGGAAGTAGTCCCTGCATGAAACTGCTCTTGCACTCCTCATAAAATTTGAAGACAAAATTCCCTAAAATCAAATAAATATTTAAATATTTGTCACCGACTCGAACAGAACCACAAAACGACACAAATTTCTCTACTTACTTCCACCAACGTGAGTTTTCATAAGAGCGCTCTGATGTCTCCTGATCCGTGTGCACAAAGTGAAGATTTTTCAGTATTAACGAACAAATATATCCCAGCAGTTTTGAGGGGCATCATTATCGTATGTAATACCAATGTAATAACCTGAGGCAGTTAAACCGGTCCCCCTGACTAAACATATTAAAGTATTAATTAAAAACTCTGAAATATATAAAAACTATAACAAAACATGTTTAAACAATAAAACAAATTTGAAACTGAAAGAATGAAAGAAAAACTAATGTAAAATTCTAAACTGGATGTCAAAAAATTGACATTATCAGGTGGGGTTGGTTGCAAAGTGGTTTGTAGAAGCAGTTAGATGTGTAGGTTCTGAAGGTTCTGAAGTCAGCTGATTTGCTGAGATTGAGATGAACTCCATGCTGAATATTTTCCTGAGCTACTCGAGGACTTCTAGTCTGAAAATCTGACCAACAGCTGATCTGAAAGAGCATTTCCTGTTTTAATCTGGACTTCCTGTCGAGCGTATCAATTCATACAGAAACGAAGGGACAGGAAACTGAAACCAAGCAAGCTTTGAAATCTATGAAAGTAAAACATACAAAAACATCGCCATGGTCTTTTAACAAGACACAATAGAGTAGAATCCAGCAGTAGAGGTTTTTGCCCCATGTTTACATTTTTGTTCAAATCGAGCCGAAGATTAATTTTTCAAATATGTTTTTTAGTTTACTCATTTTAATCTTTGAAGCAATCATCAATCAAACGTATTGATCCGCTCGATTGGCTTTCAGAAGCTTCTGTCGTTGCCTTTTGACCCATCCGCTGGAGGCGAAGCTAAGAGCCGCTAACCCACGACAATCTCGAGGAAGGAGAGCTTTATCTTTACCCCGAGCGTTGCTGGGCAGGCAGGTCGCAACCCGGGGCAGTCTGAGTCAAATAACCGTATCCCATCATCCCCTTCTCACTGCCCAAATCACCATGGAAACCAGACACCGTCTTCACCCACACTACCACCCAGTGTTCAGTTTAACCATCCAGCCATTGACTTCACCTTCATCCTCACCCAGAACTGACTGAAACCTTGTGCCTCTACAACTCTTTTATGGAACAGGGCGGCGTTTTCTGCCGCCGCGCCGGCCCACCACCCGGTGTCACCAAACCTTAGTTTGTGTAGTCTCCATTAGCTGTCCATCCTCTGTGTTCTGAAGTTTGCACTGACTTCTCCGTCTGTCCTTCCGTTTCTCTCGTTTGCGTTGAAATGGTGAACTTTAGGCCCATCTCTCCCAGCCCATTAGTGACTCCATGTCCAACAAAGACTCAATTTACTGGAAGCAAGATGTGCATTTCCTATGCAACAGCGACAAAAAATAAAGACGCTAAAGCTCTATCGACCGCCTCGGCTTCTTTTTCTTTCTGTGCTGTTTTCTTTCCTTCGCAGGACAACAACAGAACTTCATCAGCTGCACAATATTTATGTGCAAGCTGAACCAAACCTCCAGATTTGACCTCTGACAGTGACCTCAGCCGATGAAAGTATCTGTGCCATTTGAGGAAACTTTATTTGTGTTTCAGGTCGGTCATTTTAGTCTGGATTTCACTGCTGGAAGTCTGTTTTGTATGAATCTGCTCACACCGTTAACTCTGTGAAGTCTACATCATTGACCGTGATGACCCCAACCCTGACCTTATCACTTTCTCTGTTTTCTTGTCAGTCAGAGGACAAGAAATAAAGAATTGAACTCCTATCAAGAATTCTCTGCATTTTTTTTTAAATTTTGTTCTTGGATTAGAATTCGGGTCATAACCACTGATAATTTAGACCTCACAGAGTTAATGCAAACACAAAGCTTCTTGTGTGCAATCAGTTAAAAGCCTTAACAGGGCTCTTATTGTAAATATTTGTATATATGCTCGATATAACCACAGCTGAAAGAACGGCAAAGTGAAGTAGATGATGGAAAGAATTCAGGCAATTACATCAGAAATCTCAGAAACCTAACCTGATCTAAATTTGGCCAATCTGCCGTTCAACATTAAAACAACAGTGCAGAAAACACATAAGTGTTGGTTTCTGCACGTTAAAACGTTCACACACATCTCCAGACTCATGCATCCTACACCTTTGAGCACTGATTTTTAATCAGTTTAGCTGATAAAATGCTGTGCTCACTTTTTCTGTCATGTTGTAATAAATTGGGGGCTGATCTGGGATGGGTTTGTTACGCGTGTGTACAAAAATGAGAGCGGAATTTTGCAGGTGAAGGAATCCCAGGTTCCAGAGTACTGGTGTAGCACAAGGAAACAACTCACTTTCAAAGAACACATATAATAATCTTAAACATCTCCATAGTTTTCTATGGAGCTGTTTCCTTTAAGGACATGCTGTGATCAGCTGTTACTCCTCTTTGTGCATTTATCTGCAACAGCTCAAACAGTTAAGTACCCAGTAGGGCTGTCACACCCCCCACCCATAAATAGAGTGACCCTAAAAGGATCAAAACAACATCTGACCTTAAGATTACGCTTCACCAATCCGTTCCACACTGTTTTCACCAACCTGGTACCTGAGAAGCAAATAAAGAAAACAAATGGTGAGGAACACCACTCGGTCATAAATGAAAAAGGACTTTATAATAAAGCAGCACATGACAAAGCATCTGCAATAATGTTGTCATTTTCTTTAATGTGTCTGACAACAAGATTAAATGATGCAAAAACAGTGACCATCTCATTAGGTGTCGGTTGTGACATTGGAGCAAGTGCAGAAATATCAGAGGGTTGTGTTCAGTTGCCAAGTTAACAGTAAGCCAGTGGATCAAACAATGCTCGGATGTAATGAAGATGAGCATGCCACATGTCACCGTATATTACCAAATCATCCAAATAACCTGAACAGCCCTCTAAGTCGGCCACAGCTTTATTAATTAATCGCTCAATTGTTGCTGGAGTGTTTCTTAAACCAAGCGGTATATCTTTATAAGAATAAAGACCAGAAGGGGTAACAAAGCCAAACCATTGCCCAAAGTAAAGCAAACACAATCAATAGGCAACAATGGACGTACTCCTGCAGGCACAGCAGCTTCAACAGCAGTTGGGTCTTTTTTCTTAGTGATGTAAGTTGCTGCTTCAGCCAGCAGCATGTTTTTAAACTGCTCCAAAGTCTCTAACTCACACAAGTCATCAAATGTGGAAATTTCATGTGCACTCAGCCAGCATTTAAAATAACTTATTAAGTCTCAGGCAAACTCAACATATGTTTGTCCATTTCTCTTTTCTGATGTTATGAACCTCTGCCTTTATACGAGCTCATAAACTTAAAGCACAGCGGTCTTAATTTTGGTGTCATCAGAGCAATTCAAAGAGTTCAAAGATACTAAACGTTCCTTACCTTTAAGGACGCACTCTGCATCCGACCAACCTCTAGCTTTAGAAACACACTCAAAGAAAACAAAAAACTGATCTGGGCCCTTTTTGTTAAATTGAGGGACAAACGCAAATTGTTAATGTCAAAAGGATACACAGCGGACAATGTCCCACTTACATTAACATCCAAATGTTTTCCCAAGGACAAATGAAAAATGTTCAGCCCTTTTTTTCTGTTTGCCTACGAATCATTTCCACTGCGATTTGTCTTTTAACTTCATTCATGTTTATTTTTTCCAAATTCCAACTGAATTAAAATGAGTTCTTTTTGCTGCTCAAAAGTGAGTCCAGAAAACTGAGCCGACCTCACTGAGGGAAGCGATTCCTCTGGAATCGGATTTAACAGAAGAACACCCTTCCTGGTCGCCCTTAATAAGACCCATCTCCAATAACTGCTCCTTTGTACATTTCTCCAACGACTTCTCTGATGGAGACAAAACAAACGTTCCAAGTTTGGCCATGCTTTTATGTATATGACCGCAGACACAAAGTCTCCCTTCTATCTAATATCAGCTCCCCCTAAATAATCTCCTCTTCAAATAGCGCTTGCAGCTGGTATTAAATAACAAAAAACTCACAACAGGTTGTTGTATGAAGTCAGGAAAATAAGTTATGTCAATGTGAATGGGTGACAATGTTGAATGTAAATGACGAGTGTTAAATGAAGCAAACCAAACGCAAACAAATCTGACCCTGGAGGACAAGCATGTTGAAGACTGGAGTGAGACGAGCCCTCCCCCCTGCTGCACAACACCCAGGCCTGTATATAGGGATGAAGGTCGCGGGATAGAAAATAGTCCCAACATAAATATTGTTTTCAGCGTGGCTGAAACACTTGAATACCAGAGGTTTCTTCCTGTTAAAAGGGAGTTTTATCTTCCCACTGTCACCAAGTGCTTGCTCATAGGGGGTCGTTTGATTGTTGAGGTCTCTCTGTATTATTGTAGGGTTTTTCCTTACAATATAAACTACCCTGAGGTGACTGTTGTTGTGATTTGATGTTGTATAGATAAAATTGAACTGAACTGCTTTGAAAATTTTCTCACATTTTGTGCTCATTTGCATTCCCCGTTAATCGGCTCTGTTATCTCTTTGTTTTAACTTTGTACTGTTGGATAAACTTACACCCTCACCCCTCTGAGCACGCTCAGTAATCCGTCCGTGAAGCCCTCGTCTCTGCAGACCACAGCCTGTGAAATCCAAGCAGAGCGAGACCTCTGCTTCTGCTGTTTATCAGATCTGCTGATGTCAGCAGTGTGTGTGTGTGTGTGTGTGTGTGTGTGTGTGTGTGTGTGTGTGTGTGTGTGTGTGTGTGTGTGTGTGTGTGTGGTACGAACACCTCTAACAGTGTTCCACAGCATGAGCATCTCTGCCCAGGACGTGTTTTTAAGTGTTTGTGATTTAAAGTCAGTTGTTCAGTTAATCTCAGCAATCCTTGGTTCATCTCCTCCTCTTCCTCCTCTTCTTCCTCCTCCTCCTCAGATGTGTGTTATGTTGTTGTCGGCTGAGCTCAGTTTCCCCCTTGGGTGCCGGGTGGATGGAGGAGGGGTGGGAGCAGCCTCACCTTCTCTGCTCAGGTTTCAGGGAGGGAGACGACCGCAGAGGAGCGTGAATAATTCAGCCAGCCGCCAACACCAGGCATCGCCTTTCCACAACACACACACACAAAAACACACACACGGCCATGACCTGATATGCCCCCACAGCACAGAAGCCAACGGTCCAGAGGTCGGGCTGTGAACTTGGGAGAGGCTCACGCCCCGAAACACAGACAAACACTGACACTGAGCTTCCAGGATGAGCATCAACAGAAAACACACCCGAGAGGAAGACAAGGTGCAAAGGTTTGGACCACAGGAAATGGGCACTCTGTAAAGGATGTGAAGTGGTCTGAAATCAGGATAGAAGAGCTGGTTCTTTTTTTCTTTTACGCACACACACACGCACACACTGATCAGTGTTTATTGAGATGCTTCTCAGCAGCTTCCTCGTTCATGTGCATTGATCAGGACGTGACATACAGAGCACTGCGATGGCATCGCTGGACATGAATTGTGGCTTTCACAGAAGAACGAGTTGTGTTTACGCCAGATTTTTGTGCATTTTCACTGCAGCATTTCCTCAAACCAAGCTCAGATCCCAGGATGGAAGTAAATTTGACTCCCTGCTTGAGGTGCAGCTGTTTGCAGAGGAACTTTTAGGTTTTAGTTTCACCAATGAACATTTCTGACAGCTTCAAACTGTCAGCGTTTAACAAAATCCTGATATATAAGAATAAGGAGTTACAGAAAATGTGAGAGCTGGAGGCTTCTGGGAGTATTTTTAATGAGGACATTTTTTTTTTTTTAGTTCCTGGGAGAACTGGGACTAGAAGTAACTGGACTGAAAGTCCAAAAAGTTTTCCCTGGAAGTTTGAGAGAGCCTCCAACACTGAGCAGATATCAGTTAAAGCAGATATCTTTCATTTTAGCAGAGCAGCTGAGGATCTGACACTGATGGCTTACAATCGGATCATGTTGTCAGATATTAATCCTGGTCCAGGACACAGACATGTAGCAGCAGCATTTCAGCTCTCTGTTCCTGAAGCTAATGTTCTCTATCCAGGCCTTGGTTCCTGGTGGTACCATGACAGTTTGGATGGCACAGACCTGAAACCAGACCTGCTGTGGGAAAACCGGGTAGCTGATACTGGACCATATAAAGACGTGTCTGTTTGTTTAAATCTAGTGTTCAGCGATGACTTTAAGTCTCAGGTATGTGGGTGAAGTTCATAAAACATCCCTGTGTTCCTGTCCCATCAGCCGGGATGGGTTCAGGTGACAGTCACATATTGTTTGGTCTCCTGGCCAAAACTCTGAAGTGTGTTAGGACTCGTTCTCAATAATGGTGGGAAGCATAGCCTGGAGTGTGTCTGAGGGTGAAGAGCTGTTTCTCCTTGTTCAGGGTGGAGTCTCTTGAGAGTGCGTCTTCCTGTTTTCTTCCTCATAGCTGGGTTAAACATCATGAGGGCAGGTGAACATCCTTCTTCTCATCTTTGCTCTCGAGACACTCTGGTCAGCTCGACCCTGACAACCTTTTGGTCCAGCCATGATCTGACCCCAGGGAAACTTCTTTGTTCGGTGTGACCTCTGACCCTCACTGAGCTCTGTTGCAGCCAGTGATGTTCTGCAGTGTTTGTTAATGGTGCGTGACAGCTGCAGGTGGATCTAGCAGAACGAGCCTCTGATGAGTCATACAAATCTGACAGTCGCCTGAACGCTGCAGCGCTGTTCGGTGGAGTGAATGACGCTGATCTGACATCAGGGCTGATTCTGTGGTTCTGCCGTCTGTGAGAGTTCAGATGTTTGACACGCAACTGTGCTCAGCTGTGCCCAAACTGATTGTGGTTCAGGACAGAAAGCATTATTTTTTCACAGATTTCAGCCTCTTATTGCAAATATGACATTGAGAGTCACATGATCAAGCAGAGCAGTTTTAATGGTGTGAAACGCTGCTCGTTGTTTGTTCACTATATTTGTTTCTAGGTGGACAGACTGCAGTGGGCCGGCGGGGGCAGCAAAGGTGGGATTTAGATCATTAATGAGGGCAACTGGCCACAGGTGAAGACACGGCTGGTGGAGTCATGGCTGCAGGCAGTGCTGTGAAGCGTGGAAACTACAGACCCAGACGTTCAGGCAGAAACATGCAGGTGAAACAGGTGTGAGCGCTCTGATCCTCTGAGAATACAGTTGTTTGTTACCAGAAGCTTTTTGGTTTCTGTGGTTTGAGCTCTTGTATCCAATCAGCTTAGAGCATGCAGCTCTACATGCAGGTAAACGCTCCATACGAAATCAATCTGGAAAACAGTGGCTCACAGCTTCACTTCTTTTCAGTGATTTTTAAAGAGTTCCAAACAGGAAGTATCAGCCTTGATTTCCTTCAAGTACAAACCCCAAAAATATTCCCTGTAATTCCCAGACGCTCTGGTCAGCAGATGATCTCTGATGTTCTTGTGACTGCTACAGTTTTTGTTCTCGCCTCGACCTGTGCAAACTTCTTTCATGTACAGTTGTGTTAAAAAGAACATTTGTACAGGATTCTGTGCAGGAATGGAAACAGTCAGACATCAGCTAGGTGCTGCTAATTAAATCCAAATGATTAACTCAGAAATTTTCAGTCTTCCCCAAAACTCACCCCAAGCTCCATGTGAGACTGTACCAGCATCAGTTTGAGGTTAAAGGTCATGACAGACAGGACAGGTATGGCTGTTTGTAAGGCCAACATAAAAAAATGTTGCAAACCTCAGTGAGCTCATATCTACTCAGATATCCTATGGTATATTCAGATGTATATAGTCAGATATACTCAGATATGCTCAGATATACTCTGCTCTCTCTGCTGTTGGATAACTACAACCACCTACAACCAGTTTTCTGAGGCTTCTTGAGCTTCTCTTACACCTGAGTGGGCTGTACTTCCTGTATAACCATCACAGGTGTTGTAGTGACTGTATGTTTTTTGTCAGAGTGCAGCTTTATGATGTAAAGCATTTTACTTCCACTCAGTCAGAAGCTTTAAGACCTTCACACACCAAGCGTGTCGCTAAAAAATGACACTGAATTCTGAATTTTGTAGTGTACTGTATGTACACACCAAACATGCTGTTTTTTTTCTTTAAAAGACTCATTGTGGGAAAAAACTGAGTGTACATGAAGCGATGATGAGCTGGTCCTGATGTTTCTGAACAAGAAATGAAAGAAACAGATTGTGGGTTCATCCGATTGTCTGCAGGAAGCAGCAGCAGGGAGGGTTTCCTGGTTCAATCCTGGACTCGAAGCTTTCATCCATGTTTCAGGATGTCACTGGGGCATTCTGAGCTCTTGTTGGACCACTGAGATAAAACAGGATTATTTTACTGTGTATATCAACGTGTGACAGCCTTTCGTCTGAGGCATGAGCAGGATGCAGCCCTGAAGTTGACTCTGACTGTGTGGATGCTGCGAGGCCGTAAATCTTTCCATGAGTGGACTTTGCCGATGTTCTCAGCTCCTGACGAGGAAGCGAGCAACAGCTCCACTTTTGTGGTCAAACTTCTCCATCCAGTATTAAAGTTTCTCTCTCTGTTCCCGGTCATCCATTCATACCCAGCCACGGTAACCACGGTGACACTGCTGTAACAAAGGGCCACGGACACGCCCCTCCAATTTTCCCTCAGACATCCTGAAAGACCAATTACAGAAGAGAATTAAGGCGCTCCGCGTTCACACACAAATTAGCATTAATCAAAGCCTGTGTGTGTGTGCTTTGGGGTGAATAGTGATGAGCTCCAGGCTCAGCGTGAACTCATATAATTGCTCTTGGTGTTTGTGATCAATACCACACCCACCGCCGAGTGTACCCAATGGCAGCAGGCTTCCAGCAGATGTGTGTGTGTGTGTGTGTGTGTGTGTGTGTGTGTGTGTGTGTGTGTGTGTGTGTGTGTGTGTGTGTGTGTGTGTGTGTGTGTGTGTGTGTGTGTGTGGTGAGTGTGTGTGTGTTTGTGTGGTGGAG
>VURO01018385.1:40435-51915 GCA_015108175.1 Pelvicachromis taeniatus
TGTGTGTGTGGCTGATCAGTGTCAGACAGATTTTATTTCTTAGACTGATGGTAATAATAAAACACAAACGGGACACGAGCAGCTTGCTGAACATCGTTTGTTGATCTGAAGGTTATTTCTCCCCCTATAATGACCGGATTTCCTGTTTCCTGTTTTTACTTTATGATGAGCTTGTGTTTTTAGTTCATTATGACTCTGGATACTGTAGCTCCTGTGAAAAAAAGAGCCTCAAATCAGAAGTACTTGACACCCTGATATAACTCTCAAATGTGCACCTTAAAGCAGATAACTCATAAGCTGGAAAGCAAATGGCGTGTCACAAATTTAGAAAGTCATTATTTAGCCTGGAGAAATAGTTTGTTGCTTTATAAGAAAGCCCTCCGTAAAGCTAGAACATCCCACTATTCATCACTGATTGAAGAAAATAAGAACAACCCTAGGTTTCTCTTCAGCACTGTAGCCAGGCTGACAAAAGGTCAGAGCACCGTAGAGCCAACCATTCCTTTAACTTTAACTAGTAATGACTTCATGAACTTCTTCACAAACAAAATTTTAACTATTAGAGAAAAAATTTCTCATAATCATCTCACAGCTGTAACATTATCTACAGCTACTTTCAGAACATTGATAGTCATTTAGAGTCTTTTTCTCCAATTGATCTTTCTGAGTTCTGAGCTTTTGAGTGGCAATGAGCAGATCCTGGATCAGCCAGGACTGGAAACTAGCGACTGAGGCCATTTTCTCTTTGCAACCAAAGGTGTCACCCCTTCTCTTCATGCAAGTTTAAGGCATTGTCACATTTCTTTCATGTGAATTTAAGTTACGTCCATGTTTTACAGTCTGTGGAAAAATCCTGACTTTCTGCACTCTTACTTATATATTACGTTCAGCTTTAATACGATTGAAACAGGTGAGTTATAGAAACATTCTCCCTCATAAAAGGAAATCACACCAAACAGATTCTGTATCAGGCTCTAAATGTGTTTATGTTAATGTGAGTGTCTATGGGGACTGCCGCCTCCAGTGGAACTGCAGCCTTTTAAACCGTATCGTAGTAAATGGTAAATGAGGTGGGTTTTAGTTTTAGGTCAGTGCGTCCATGGAAACGGGAGCTCCTTTGTTCTCTGAGCATTGAGTAAGACGTCGGTGTGGAGCGTTCCTCAGCAGAGACGCGAGGAGAAGATCAGTCTGTGAATCACAGCAGCGAGGAGAGGATGTGGAGGACAGAGTCGCAATGACATGAGGAGGAGGAGGAGGCGGCGGCGGGGTGTGTTTCCTCCTCAGGGGAGACGTTGACCTGTCAGAGTAAATGTCTCGTCTGCAGGGACATAAAATCATATTTAAAGATCAGATGCTTTAAATCGTGACCAGCTCTGTTTGAAGAACCTTGAAGGACACAAGAGGAGAAGAAGAGGAGGAGGAATTATTAGCTCTTCATCAGCACCCCCCCCCCCCCACACACACACACACACACATATCCTTTTGCAGCTCATTGTACCTGAGACAAGTCAGTGCCATTTGTTTGGTAAATTCATAAATATGTTGTTAATATTGAATGACCTGTGACATACAGACGTGTACATGAGTTAAAGACTTTTTGTTTCTGAAGCAAGATGACGGATTAAGCCACGCCCATCTTTTAGAGGCCCTGTTTGTGCAAAGTGTTAGGGATCAATACAGCTTATTGAATAATTATTGATGGAAAACTGACAAACAGCCTATAACTTGTGTTTTGTCAGCATATAGATTTAAAATGTCACGTCACATTTGACCTCTGACCTCTCCTAAAGCTGTTTTTATTGCAGTTGTTTGTATTGACAGTATAGCGGCATATATGGAATGATATATAGGGATTCTAAATACCACATCACATTATTATAAGAATAAGAATACCTTTATTTGTCCCACAATGGGGAAATTGCATTGTTGCAACAGCAAGCACAGTACACAGCAGTGAGCCAGAAGTAGCAAGATGTGAGATAGATAGGTGTTAAAGTATTTTAAGAAGTACAAGGTGGAATAGAACTATGACTAAGACTATAAGTATATACAATATGTTCCTATGGGTGTGTACAGTATATGGACATATTATGACTTTATGTGCATCACAATAACAGGTTATAACTGTTTTACAAATGAAAACAACTTTGCACTAAATTATATTAAAAGAGAGAAGAAAAATGATAAAAAAAAATTAAAACCTATTTTTAATTATTCTACAAATTATTTTTTTTTATTTGAAGCAGAGTCACAAAGATACAAGCAGCTGCAGCACGAATATGATGATTTTCTGAATTGAACACATTTGTGATCAGATCAGTCGACAGACTCAGAAATCAGGCCAGAGGTTCACATCCAGAAACGATTCATCTGTTTAAACCAAACACTCTTTAATGGAAAATTCATTTCTGCATTCTGATATTAATGTGTAAAAATTAAACACACACACACACACACACACACACACACACACACACACACACACAGGGATTATAGCGGTCTGGCATGTCTTTATTTCGTGAACCTTCCACCAACAAACACATTTGGACATCCGTCTTTGTGAGGACTTCTGAATGTGAATCCTGGCTTGAACCCTGAGACTGTCCTCTGCAGGCCCCACCAAACAGTTTCCTCGCTCCTGGTCCTCACAAAGACAGACAGAAAGGCACACACTCAGTTGGATGAAGGTTTGCATGAAGCTTCCACCTTATCTGCAAACTTTCCTCCTGCTTCGTTCCAACCGACACAACTGTAATTTCATGGCCTCTGTTTCCCACAAAGCACACTCTGTGTGTGTGTGTGTATGTGTGTGCGCATGCGTGTGTGTGTGTGAACATTTTTCCTCCCAATCAAACAGTTTTTATTTGAGTATTTTGTGAGGACGGACTTGTCTGTATATATTAAAATATGTTGGACACGGTCCAAGATGAGACAACGAACATCCACGAGTACATCAGGAAGATGGCCACAGCTGACCGTGGCTTAAATACCTGAGGCATCATGGAAGGACAGGCCCCTGGTATCTACCACCGGCAGATAGAGGAAGTGGCTGGCATCCAGAAGTCCTACCAGTGGACGGACAGATCTGGACTGAAAGACACCACAGAGGCACTAATCATGGCAGCTGACACCAGATGCAGGCTGTGTAACGATGCCCCTGAGACAATCCAGCACATAACAGCAGGGTGTAAGATGCTAGCAGGCAGGGCACACATAGAACGCCATAACCAAGAGGCCGGCATAGTATACAGAAACATCTGTGCCAAGTATGGCCTGGAAGTCTCGGGGTCAAAATGGGAGACAACTCCTAGAGTGGTTGAGAATGACCGAGCTAAGATACTGTTGGACTTCAGATACAGATGGACAAAATGCTAACCAACCATAGTAGACAAGCAGAGGAAGACCGCTGTAGTGATAGACGTAGCCATACCAAATGACAGCAACATCAGGAAGAAGGAACATGAGAAGCTGGAGAAGTATCAATGGCTCAGAGAAGAGCTTGAGAAGATGTGGCGGGTGAAGGTAACAGTGGTCCCAGTGGTAATCGGAACACTTGATACAGTGACACCCAAGTTGGGCAAGTGTCTCCAACTGATCCCAGGAACAACATCCGAGACCTCTGACCAGAAGACCTCTGTCCAGAAGAGTGCAGTCCTAGGAACAGCTAAGATACTGCACAGGACCTTCCAGCTCCCAGGCCTCTGGTAGAGGACCTGAGCTTGAAGGATAAAGACCACCCGCAGGCATGACAGGGGAATTTATTATGAATCAATCAATAGTCTCCTATGCTGACATGTGACCATCTGCAGTTCTTCTGATGGCCACTAGATGCTGCTGTGATCAAACCCAGACTGACCCAAATTCTGACCCTGCTGCTGGGAGAAATTATCCCTTAAAACATTTATCATAAATTTAAGATTTAAGACAAATAACAGATTTGTGTAAAATTATGTTGCTGCAATTTCTTCAGAGTGAATTATTAGTTGAATAAAAACGTGCAGACATCACAAGAGGTTAACGCTGTTAACACTGGTTCAGACAGTTTTCTCCTCCACAGTAGCTCTAAAGTGAAACCGTCATTCTCCTGGCATGTGTGATGTGCCATATTTGGGCCTGTATGGATGGTGTTGAAGTCCAAGTTTCGTTCTCTGTGATGTCTTCAGCTGAAGGTCCACGAGTCTCTAGCTTTTACAGCTTTTTAATTGGACCTTTCAGATGGCTGGATTTATATTCATGAAGGCATCGCTAGTAATATCCACTCTGTGTAAATCCACAGTGTTATAAAGATGTTTTCTTCTCCATGGAAAGGATCCTGAGATCATACACTCAAATCCTCTAGCGTAAAGTCTTCTCCATCCTTTCTTCTTCTCTGATCCTGCTGCAGGTTCCACAGCTGCTCTGGCCTGCTTGCAGCTTTTTAACATCTGGTCTACTGCTGAGGCCGACAGATGTTTGCAGCTGGGATTTCTCCTGCTGCACTCGGACAATCAGACGTCTTACTCCCAGAGTCTTCTTCACTAGGGCGGATGTTGTGATGAAACAAAGGATCCTGGGATAATCCCCCATTGTCATCTCTCTCTTTCTCACACACACACACACATGAACACACATACAAACACACTGACACACACACAGACACACATGCTTGTCGGGTGTTGCTACACAGAAGACAGATGGACACACACACACACACATACAGACTCACACACAGACACACACTCACAGGAGCTCCTTCTCTTTCTGCTTCCTCCTGGTCTGAACTGTGAATCCTGTGAAGCGTGCTTCAGGATGATAATTGAATTTTGATGAAAGCCACATGGCTGCTAACTCTACATGGAAAGTACCCCCCCCCCACACACACACACACACACACTTGCTCTGTTTGCAGAGTAATAATTAACCAGAGGAAACGCTCACTGCTCAGCGCTAACAGGAACTCCTGTTTCTGTGTGTAAATTAGAAAATAAACTGGGCTTCATGTTTTACTTCTACTGTTTGATTTGACTCGATTATCACATTTTCTGCTCACACACAGACAGCAACTGCAGCAACTAATATGCTCAACTGAAAGTGGGCTGAATCCAGCTGTTACACGTGAACACATGGTCCAGCACCAGAAAGTTCAATTAGAAAGATAACATGAGAACAAGCACAAAAATGTACAAATGTCACAGGTTGCTGTAGTTGTAGCTGATGTCGTCATGTCACATGTTAATGTAGTTGGAGATGATGTTGGTGTCATGACCACATTTTTCACTGTCCAAACATTTCCAGACCGGCGTTAGTGTGATGTCATTTCCTGTCTTTGCGCTCAGCCGTGTCTTTGTGTGGTGACATTGAAATGTGTCACCACACAAAGGCTGGGTTTCCCTGAAAACTGGAAGACCCAGCCGTGTCTGGTTTTCATGGAGTCTCGAGGCATCTTTACCTCCGTAAAACTTCAACCACAAACAAGAAGTAAAAGCTTACATTAAACCTCAACTGTGACTAAAGTAGCCAAGGTTGGCAGAGAAGCTTTGAATCTGTTGGATCTTCTGTGACTTCAGAAATGTTTTCGCAACATTATAGGAAAAGTGATCAAATATGTTCTTGTTTTAGTTTTCCCAGCAGTGGGCAGCGCAGCAGCACAGTAGTTAGCACGGCTGCCTCAAAGCAAGAAGGTCCTGATTCTAGATTGAAATGTAGGATTAAATTAAAGGCAGACAAATCTTGACACTCAGACAAGCCTGAAATACATCTACAGTAATAACAGAGACGCTGGCGTGTAGATAAACAAAAAGAAACTTTATTTACAAAGTCTTCATGACAAACAGAATAACTTAGAGACATAAATGTGACTGTTAACGATGATCAGCAGGAATGGGCGGGGCGACACATCAGCAAGCAAAAAAACAAAAGTGCAACTAAGTGTTTTTTTAAAGATGACTCGGAGCGACCGTTGTATAGATTCACACAGACTGTAACTGAAGATGAGGAAGGATTTCTTCACAGCAGGTCTGAATTTACTGCACTGATGGAGAGACCTAAACAAAGAGGGCGAAAATATCCTTTAATATTCAGTTATTCATACAGGACCGCCGATCAAGGATAACACCGTTCAGAAAAAAACAAAGATTTGGGAACACTTCATCTTCCAACCATCAACCTCGGAGACTGACGAAATGAAGCATCAGAAATCAACACATGAACATTATGTGATGCTACTGAAGTGAAGCAGAGCAAAGTTACAGAGGTTTTATTAGAGACACAGCAAAGCGTTTTGCAATTTTGCATAATTTGAAAAAGTTTAAATTTCTCCAGTATTGAACAGCAGAAATGAAACTTTCTTGTCGGAAGTCATTTAAATAATAATAATTTTTTTTTAAAATAGCGGCCGAAAGTGGTGTAAACAACTGATGGGATATAAGCAAGTGAATAATGCAGAAAACAGATTTTTAGATGGGAAGCTGTTCTTGAAGTACACTGAGAGAAAGAGAGAGAGCTCTGTAGGAAGTGTGATTTTATCGTGGTGGAAGCAAAACAGCAAAAGAAAGAGGGAATTCATGACGATGTTTATGTGAAGCAAAATGTGAAGCGTAGTTTGGATCTTCTTTTGCTGCTGGTTCAGTCAGTTTTGGTTGGAGAGAGACGAAACCTGCCGTTTCAGAATCTAGGGGAAAAAAAACACGGTAACACAACGCGCGGACCCAACGCATCAGAATCACTGAGCTGTCGGCTTTCAGCCCTGACGGCGTGTCCGTACCATCAGGTGAGAAAGCCGACATCTCACAGATTCTGATGCGTCGGGTCCGCGCGTTGTGTTTATGTGTTTTTGTGGAATCCGTTTTCCGTTTACCGGCTCTCATTTACGGTTTTAGCTGTTTGGTGGTTGTCGAAATAGTTTTGTGAGGTTTAACCTGAGATTCTGGCGTTTCGGGCAAAAGAAATTTATATTTAAAAATCCATTCAGGATTTTAATTAATTGATATCGCTTTATTCAAACTAAAATCAATTTTAATCGGAAAGTCGATTATCAAAACCCAGCCCTAATCACAAACCCTACACACTGCGGAACATCAGTCTTTACTAATGTTTAAGACCTAAAAACTTACAGGCCACGTCCAGGTGAGCTCACAGAGAGTGATGTGGCTTCCTGAAAGTCTCGTTGGTGATGGACAGACGGGTCAGACGGGCACCGTAGTAATCCACGATGTAGTTCGATCCATCCGCTGGACCCACGATCTGTGGGAGAAACCAGAGAGAGAGGGAGGGAAATTAAAGCCAGGTTTTCAGAAAGCTGAGTCGTCGTTTATGTGAACTTCTAAAGCGGAGGTGGAAGTGATTGTGGTCATAGCAGCTGAAGGGCATCGCTTTAACAAGCGCCTCCTTCAGGAGGAGGAAAAGATGTGTGTTTGTGAGGATAGTTTGCGCATCCATCAGCCAGAATCAGGTTTGGAGTTCCTCTGAGATCGACTCTGGGTCCTCTTTTGTTTTTATTCATTTTCATATTCAGCGAAGATAAACATAAAGAGGAATTTCATTTCCACATCTGGAAAACCTGTCACATGATTGTTTTAGCAGCAGCTTGAAGCAGCTAAAGCACTGAATGACATTCATCATGGCTGAAATCTACTAACAGCACATTTTATCATCCATCAAATGTAATGAGCCTCGAAAACTAATCACAGTGATGCTCTGAGTATGGGTGGATACCTCCCAAAGCCTCAAACTCTTTGAGGACGGTTCGCACTTCCTGTGTCATAGTCGGGTGTGGGCGGGGTTAATAACCACAGCCTGTTCAGTGTCCCCCCCTCTCTGATGGATTTCCAGCCTCTATTATCTAAAACGCTTCAGCGAGACAGGGAGATCTGTCCCTTCACCTCCTGCTTCATCTGTCTGTCTTCGAGTGCATTAGGACCTTCCAGAAGCATCATTCATTACCGGGGCCTTGCCGAGACGCCGCGCTGCACGATGGATGGGCGTAAATAATACCCAGAAAGCTGCTGCCTGCTTATTCATTAGCAACCCCCCCCCAACGCTGAAATGGACTCTCAGGGAACCGAGGAACTCTTTCTCACAGGCGTCACTCTTAACAACAGACAGGAAGTGACAGTGGGCTTTAAATCGCCACTCTGATCTTTTTCTACAGTTTGGGTGAGCTTGATCTTCAGGCTGCTGACCTCTGACCCCAGGAACAAACACATGAGATCAACCAATTCAAAATAAACAGGACTTTATTTGAAAAAATGATGATGATGATGATGATGATGGTGATCAGGCAGCTGGTGCTGGTGCAGGATTTATGACTCACCTGCATGGCGATCAATATGAAGTCGATGAGTGTGCCGATCCCACAGAAACCAACAGTGCAGAACTTCAACAGTCCTGTGAGAGAGACAGTCTTCATGACTGAAACGTCTTCATCTTGTTTTAAACATTTATTCTGTTTTAAATGGACACCAGATGTTTTCTGATCATTCTTTTTAAAGTTTAGTTTGTGTTTTTAGATCATGTTTGAATCTTTTCCTGCCCATCCGGGTTTTATTCTGCGCTGTGTGAATGGATCTCATCCCTGTTTAAGGGATCAGGGTCAGGGTGAGACGTGATGACAACACGTCTCTCAAACCTTTCAACTCCTCCTCCTCTTGTGTCTGGTCTTTCACCTGCACTGAGTCAGTGTCTGAGATCATCATCAGAATGTTACAGTACGTAGTATTCTTACTTTTTTACTTCTTCGGAGTTATTTAATACATACCTGCAGACATGAGAAAGCTTTAAATCTAAAATATGACTCTAAGGTGTTTGTCCTTATATTTAATTCTTTATATTAAACCTGAAAGGCTGAACCTGAGCAATTTCTGTCCAAATACTGACAGAGCTTACAGTACACCTGCTCACTGATAAGTGTCTCAGTCACCTGACTGCACCCTCACCCACACCTGCTTTACTAAAATTAGATGAAGTGAGAGAGATGGCAGAGAGTTGTCCACCCAAACTGCAGGGATCAAAATAAAAGCTGCAGGTGTCTGAGTGTGTGTGTGTGTTTCTGAGTGTGTGTGTGTGTGTTTCTGAGTGTGTGTGTGAGTACCCAGAGCGGGATATCCCAGGTAGAAGCGATCTGCTCCGAGCCAGCCCAGAAACAGAGACAACGCCACGGCCACTTTGTAGGAATAACCGCTCCTGACAGGAAACACAGAGAGTATCAAACCACCTGAAGCTCACACACACACAAAAATCTATGCAGGAAAGTGTGTGTGTGTGTCTGTGTGTGTGCTTGAACTGTGAATACTTACACATTCCTGCAGGGGATGGATTTGTTGAAGCCGACCTCATCCCCGCTAAACCTGAACACCGTCCCGTTGGAGAGCCGACAGCTGATATTTGGAGCTGGGAGGCACTCCACTGCGCGCACACAGACAGACACACACACGTGCATACACACACTTGTTTAGAGACACAGTTATGACCGTATTCGCTCCATCGAGCAGCTTTGCATGATTCACAGTTCATAATAATCCTTCTTTATCTGATCCCAGCTTTAGTGCAACCCCTCAGTTCATCCTGTCTGAAAAGCTCCACCCTCTTTATACCCCACCCCCAAAATAAAGGCCAGTTTCAATTGATTGGCTGACTTGTGAAAGGCTGCTGAAGGGCAGCTCTGCAACATCTTCAGTTTTAGAGTCCGCCAGTTTTTTAAACTGCTGCCCACAAACAGAAAAAAAATCTAATCTGAATTGAGACTCACCCCACGCCGTCATGTCCCTGCAGTTCTCCGGCTCCTGAGTGGATTCGTCGATCTTTGGATCGTTGCATTTATACGTGAGCAGAGTAAAGGAAGGCAAACACACTTCAGTCAGAAAACATCTGCACAAACTGCCTGTTTCTACGGGTCACAGTATAGACCGTGGTTTAGGGGGAAAAGAAGTCGATACAGCATTATATCAATATACTGTATGGACACATGGCCCTCAAATATTGATACTTCATTAAATAAATGAAAACACTCTGGAATCCTACAAACAATCTCATGCACAGCATCCTGAGACAACGTCAACCTCACATGTACAAATAAATCAGCAGCTGCTTGCTGACTGTATGGCTTTTTCTCTGTACCTCACGCTGACTGTGCAGGTACCCACAGCTTGTAGGTGTTTCACTCACACTGATCAGAGGTCATCTGACGGAAAGCAACCTTTGTGCAAACAGTCTCAGTCTGACTGCAGTCACTCTCAGAGACTGTTGAAGGTTTGCAAATGACTGCTATCTGCTTATAAATGCAAACTGATTGCCATCATCTTGCCATCAGCTGTCA
The DNA here is from genome assembly GCA_015108175.1 of Pelvicachromis taeniatus. Classification (NCBI taxonomy): domain Eukaryota; kingdom Metazoa; phylum Chordata; class Actinopteri; order Cichliformes; family Cichlidae; genus Pelvicachromis; species Pelvicachromis taeniatus. The sequence goes on from VURO01018385.1 coordinate 50,727, forward strand.
CGGAGCACTGCTGGACTATGGGTCGTATCCTGGTTATAATCCTGTAGAACAGGAAGGATGCTGAGTGAGTGTTATAATTAAATGTGAATTTCTGTCTATGGAGACAGCAGCAGTATCACAGTTTGTGATAGTTTGTATCACAGTAATAAACTTTGGTGAATTATCAGAGACGGACTGCATTCAGTTCCAGACTGACTTCATCTTGTGGCAACATTTACGGCAGATTTTAGCGACAGCCTAGGCTTGGTTGACAAACAATAATTTAACTTTATTTTACTGGGTAAAACAGATACTGATAAAGGACACGTGTTAAAAATCACAATAACGTCGTATCATGGGGTCAGACTGAACAATGAAGCCAGCAGAGTGCTGCACTGAGTGAATATTCTGTGTTTATGAAACAAACTGTTTCCAGCGTAGACTCCTGATTCGGGCGTCTGAGCTCTCGTGACACAAGTGAACTGTTCGGACTTCAGACTGAAGCCAAACATCAGATCGTAACTGCACAGACAGCAAGAAGCGTGTCCTCCTCTGAAACTTTAATCTGATCAGACTGATCGAACAATATTGATCAGATTAAAAAATACCTTCAGGTCTCAAAACTACAAGCACACATTGTTTTTCTATGAGAGGTGAAACATTAAGCCGCGGAACCCCAAAAACGTCCAAATGTAACGTTTTGATTTGGATGTCATCGAAAAGCTAGGCTAACGTTAGCCGTCCCGTGAACCCGGTAATGAGGCGTTAAAGCGCGATAAACGCAGGCAGAAGGATATTGTCCGAGTCTCAGGTTCTGGCAGCTCTCCGCCTCATCGCTCAGGACCAGCTGCAGGTGCGAGTAAATGCAGTAAAATAAGAGGCTGAGCGCCCCGGAGCGCACACACAGCAGCCGCCTCCGGGAGGACGCCATGATTTCCTCCGTCACGTGACAGCGCGGTGCCTTCATGGGGCTGCAATATGCTGGGAACTCAGAGCGATGTAGGAGCGGAATGGCTCAGCAAACCATTTATTTCTTTATCCTTCCTCTTGTGTTAGGGTCAGCACCGACCCGTTTTAAATTTTAAAAGCATAAAAGAAAAACATACATTTGTTTATTGAATCAATGCTTTTTGACTTTGTCAGGAACCTCTATTTCAAGAAAATAAAAAAAATTAAAAAATCTTTTCACTAAATTATAAGATGCTCTGGT
>VURO01018386.1:0-13240 GCA_015108175.1 Pelvicachromis taeniatus
GTGGCACGGCTCCAACTCTGTTTGTGTATTTCTGACCTTAGAGCGCATACACATTGTTAGTCATCATCCTTTTCTTCCAGTTATTTGTATTGTTGATTTTCTATGTATGTGCACGTGTGTGTGTGTGTGTGTGTGTGTGTGTGTGTGTGTGTGTGTGTGTGTGTGTGTGTGTGTGTGTGCGCGTGCGTGTGTGTGTGTGCACGCGTGCGTGTGTGTGTGTGCGCACCTGCGTGTGTGTGTGTGTGTGTGGGTGTGGAGGGGGAGAGGGTGTAAGGGGAGGACACTGTTTTCTGCTTCCAGTTGGTGAAGATTATGTTCAGTGTCATGGAAGACTTGGAGAGATATTAAATGAGCCTCATATCATGTGGTGTGTGTGTGTGTGTGTGCCTCATGCTCTCTGTACGCATTGTGACCATGGATAGAAATTAATTATCATAGTGCAAGAAGTGTAAACATATGCGTGAACATAAACAAAATGGAAATACACAAATTCGCATTCACTTGAAAGTATATTGAATATACGGTTTTCTTAGTGTAATATGATGTAAGTCAGCTGCACAATACTTCAGTTAACATAAATGCTAATTTATTCAGAAATATTGGTATAATGATGAGGTTTAGCTAATGCTGAGGGCCTTGCCTCGGATAAGGAGAAAACCTCTGAAGGCAGAGGAAACAGACGCACAAATGAATTGCACGGACACTGAATGCAGCCTTCATACTCTTTAATATGAGCCACAGGCACTGTCCCTGATGTGCCTGCTCTCCTCCCATGTGAGCAAGAGCCAAGTGGGGAGGATGATGGATATAGCTCCATGAGGATACAGCAGTATGCAATGATAGTTGACATGTTTCCACATGAATGGCACCGCATCAGGTTGAGAAGGCCATGACAGGTCTTTTTCTTTATCCCGTGCATGAGCTCTAAACTAACATGAAATTTTGCATGCACTATGTGCCACCAGTTCAGATCCTACATCTGATAAATTAAAATGAGAGAAATGAATAATTCACTCTTAATTATAGCTGTGTGAGAACTCATTCCAGAACTGTTTGGTTTTCATTAAAGCTAGGTGAAAACACAGTCAGTGAGGACAATGACTCATGCTCTGTGTGACTCATAATTTGCCATTCAGGTTTCACCAAACAGAGTAAGTATCACACCATATTTAAGAATAATTATATATTTTTTTTATTTTCAAGCTCTCTACTGGCAGTTGTCGGATGATAGATGCATATCCCACAAGTGTCGAGGTCCCAGTGTGTTCATGCAGTGTTGCAGCCAGTGGCATGGTTATTATTAAGACTGCTCTGCACAGATCACATAAGCACTTCATTGGAGTTTCAAGCTGAAATGGGATTACTGTGATAGTTCATTCATGCTGTGACCTGAATTTTGCCAAAACGTTTTAAACCATAAAATCTAACAGCCCCGTACCTCTCACTGACAAAAGTGATATGGGAAGAAAGCTGATCAGTCGAGCACTTTGCAGGGCACCCTGTGTCTTCATCAACCGCGTCTCCGGGTGTGATGTCCAAATATAGCAGCTGGGACGTCAGAGGGAAAACTAACACAGTGTTTTTGGAAAGCCACCTGCCATTATGGGATTGACAGATTATAAAAAGCTGATGTAACTTGGCATCCCGGTGAGTCTTTTGTTTTCAGGATGAATAACAAAAAATGATTTAATCAACCGTTTAAACACGAGGGCACGCCTAGTGCGGTAAATTCGTTTGTTTTATGTATTTAGATTTTTTCCTTCATTTTTTTTTTCTTTGGAACATCTTTTAGGTCAACATCTTTTGGGGGCTGTATCTCGGTATAATGCTCCAGTGAGCTGATTCCTTGTGCATGAAATGACTTGACATCCTCCCGACCACCGAGTGCGACTCAGTGCGCGTGTGCTGAGCGTCCACGGAGGCAGAGGGAGAGAGAGAATAAGCAAGTTTGTGACCAAGCATAGCTGTGTCTACAGGAACGACGTGGGGTGAAAAAAAGCATTTGACAGTTATGGTTGATCAGCGTTTCTTTCATCCCGCATTAGTGACGACGAACGTGCTCGCGTACAATAGCGCCCGTTTCCTATTTCGTTTTGACGGATTAAAAATAAAAGACGCGCCGAAATACCCAGCGAGCCTACATCTCCATCAATGTGCGCGAGGTATGTATTTCCTACCAAGAGTTACACAAAAATTATGAAGCCTATTTTATCTAAGGCAAGGCGCTGTCATACAGAATTTCTGCTAATCTTCTGTAATTTGCAAAGCTTTGCATTTAAATCGGCAGGCTATTTAACAGCACTTCAGGTCTTAACAAGCAAGTATGATATGGGTTCCCCCCTCGCAGTGGATTTAGACTATTGTTTGTGCTTATGTCTTGCTTTGACCTTGCTTTTTTGTTGTTTGACATAGCTTGAAGGAGTTCCTTTTTTCCTTCTTTTTTTCCTCTTTTCTTTCTTTCTTTCTTTCTTTTCTTTAGCCGTTTTAAATCAGCAGCCTCAAAGACAGAAGTTACCTCTGGGTAACAGCAATCAAAGCTTTGACTCATCTCGACTAGAGCTCCCTTGTTTAGAAGTTGCTTTCATCGTAGCCGCCTGTTTTACATCATCATGTCTTTTATTTCTAGATGACATTGAGGATACCTTAGCAGGACTGTGAGCGTGGTCGTCATTTGCAGGAAAATGCATCTTTGGATTCTATATGTTTTGCTGAGTGCAACGTCAGTGTGCACTGTTGAGATGTTGAGCCATTATGGAGAAATATGTCAAGGACTATGTGCCTGTGAGGAGAGAGAAGGGGTGCTTACAGTGAGCTGTGAAAACAGAGGAATTGAAAGTCTCTCAGACATAAACCCAGTGTACTTCTCCCAGTATCATCTGCTGCTTACCGGAAATCTTTTGAAAAAGCTATCCACCAATGATTTCGCTGAGTACAAAGGACTTACAATATTACATCTGGGAAATAATGAGATATCTGATCTTGAAGCAGGAGCTTTTAATGGACTGCAGGAATTAAAAAGATTGCATCTCAACAATAACAAAATTGATGCCTTGAAGGAAGAGTTTTTCTTTGGCCTTGAAAGTCTGGAATATCTACAACTTGATTATAATTATATCACTCATATTGTGCCAAATGCCTTCAGCAGACTTCGACATTTGGAGGTCCTGATACTAAATGACAATTTAATTTCTGCCCTCCCCGTAAACATTTTCAAGCATGTACCACTGACCCATTTAGACCTAAGGGGGAATCAGCTCAAAGTACTTCCTTACACAGGTCTGTTGGAGCACATGAACAGTGTTGTGGAGTTGCAGCTGGAGGAGAATCCGTGGAACTGTTCCTGTGAGTTGATTGCTCTTAAAACCTGGCTCGAGAGCATATCATACACAGCTTTAGTTGGGGATGTTGTTTGTGAGTTCCCCTTTCGGCTTCATGGGAGAGACCTTGATGAAGTTTCAAAACAAGAGTTGTGCCCGAGGAGAGCCATTGCTGAATATGAAATGCCACCCCTGCCGCATTTGAGCACCGATGCATACTATAGAACCACACCAGCTCTTACAGCCTCCTTCACTTCGTCTGGGTTCGCACGGTCCTCGTCAAGACCCACTAAGGGACCTCGACAGTCAGCCAAATTAAAATCAAGACCCACAGCTCGCATTTTATCCAATAAACCACAAAATTATGGCCAAATTATTTCATATCAGACCAAATCCCCCGTGCCTTTAGATTGCCCAACAGCCTGCACATGCAATCTTCAAATTTCAGACCTTGGCCTGAATGTGAACTGTCAGGAGCGAAAGATTGAACAGATCTCCAACTTAAATCCCAAACCTTACAATCCCAAAAAGATGTATCTCACTGGGAATTACATCACTGTGGTGCGCAGATCAGATTTTATTGATGCAACTGGGTTAGACTTGCTTCATCTTGGTAACAATCGAATAGCCCAAGTATATGACAGAGCTTTTGCTGATTTGGTAAATCTTAGAAGACTATACCTTAATGGCAATTTAATAGATCATCTTCCAGCTGATATATTTTATGGATTAGATAGCCTGCAGTTCTTGTATTTAGAATATAATGTAATTAAAGAGGTTACTTCTGACACCTTTCAGCATGTACCTAAGCTTCAGCTTTTATTTCTTAACAATAACCTACTGAAAACTTTACCAGAGGGAACATTTACTGGTCTGACATTAGCCAGACTAAATCTTCGCAACAACCATCTTCGATATCTGCCAGTCAGGGGTGTACTAGATCAGCTTACTGCACTGGTACAAGTTGATTTGTTTGAGAATCCCTGGGATTGCTCCTGTAGCATACTGGAGTTAAAGATGTGGCTGGAGCAGCTCAGCACGGGCACAGTTGTAAACAATGTCATCTGTGGATCTCCTAAGAAACTAGCTGGAGAGGACATGAGATACATTAAGACGACTAATTTCTGCCCTAATAACTCTGACATACTTGCCTCCATGATCCCACCGTCTGAAGAGTCTTTTCCTGGAAGCACTATCACCATAGAAACATCCTTGGACTCTGACACTCAGTACGGCACCATCCCTTTATCCGTGATGATTCTTGCCCTTCTCCTCATGTTCATTATGTCTGTGTTTGTGGCTGCAGGGCTGTTTGTGGCGATGAAAAAGAGACGTCAAAAGAGTCAAAATGAGCAGAATAACTCAATGAATGCTTGCATTAGCTCTCTCAACATGGAATATGGCCTTTACAAAAAAGGATCCATTCCCAAAGTCAGGACATCCAGTGGACATGTGTATGAGTACATCCCACCTCCTACAGAATCCACATGCAGAACCACCCCTCACACCCCAGCGGACAATAAATCAGCAGATGGATTTAGAGACTTTGATGAGTTGAGTGGCGCTTTTCTGGGTAACTCGGATGAAGAGGCAGCCAGTAATGTAATAAGCTCAGAATACAGTGCCACCACTCCAGAGCCTCTTAACAAGCCCTCCACCCCTCACCAAAATGATCCGTGCTACTACAGAGATGTACTTGAGCCTGACAAGCACGCACGCTACAACAATACATTGCCATGCAGACATACAGCACATTCATCAAATCAGTATGCCACAGACTTTGATGCGAGGCATCAGTACGTCCCCCCTGAAAGAATACAACAGACAATACTGTATTGTACATCACCAAGTACTGTTTATGTGGAGCCAAACAGGAGTGAGTACTGGGAACTGAAAGCAAAGCTTCATATTGACCCAGATTACCTGGAGGTTCTTGAAAAACGAACTACATTTACACAGTTTTAAGAGACTTGGCGGCCCACAGATGGTCAGAGTGGAAGGATTTGTGTGATGTATCGATTTTAATCAGGAGTCGTAACATGTCATAAAAAATCTAGGCATAATTATTTTCTCAACTTTAGTACAGTGCACTGGGAGCTACGGCATGCACTTCTCAGAATCATGCCTAACAGAAGTGAGCAAGAAAGGAGAACACGGTTCATTTTAAATGATCACTTAACACTTTATCCCTGTTTTGTTTAACAGTTTGGTTTAATTTAAAAAATATAAACAAGAAAGCACAGATTTAGGGCTCTTATGACTCATCTCTATCCTGGAGCTGTATCATTGACAACAATGTGAGACTGAGCTTTAACTCCCAAATTAGCTGCATTTTATGAGTGCTAATGAACCGTGCAGACAACATGTACTTGTCCCAAAATAAACCAGTTTTTTTGTCACAGATACATGTATTGCTGCCAGTTCTGTCTTTTCAAATTTATTCAAAATGAAACATGTGCATAGAACTAAACCAAATTTGTCCTGCAAATAGATTTATAGCCATGAAGTTGACCTTATAGGTAGACAAAAGTCACTTAAACACTGAGCCAGACCCATTTAGCTATGCAGTCCTCCAGGATTCACAGCTCTGAGGTGATAATATTTAATGCATTAGATCATGGAATAAATTCTAAAGTAATGTTTCAAACCTCAGATTATGAGACTCATAAATCGCAGCTCACTTGTTCGGAGGCTCTAAAGAGAATAATCACAATAATTCATATCCTACAAATATATTGAACTGGCCCAGTACAATAAAATCCCTCAAAGCCTACCTATCCCCAGCCTGACAGCACTTAGTGATTATGATTATGAAAGCATGTTGCCCCGGAGTTAAATTTAATGCATTGTAATTGTGCTCAAAAATGTTGTAACTAAAACATTATAATCATAACTGTATTCAGGTGTATCTAAAGGAAAGAAAATGAGCTTTAACTGCCGTTGTATGTCATGTGTTACAAATGTGTGCAAACAGTGTGTCTGGCATTTTACATAAACGCACGCGTACACCCTCATCTGTTACTTGTACCACAACCAAAGCAGTCCACAAAAGAATAAAAAATATATATGCAAATTTTGACATCCACAAGTTTACATCAAAACACAGTCCTGTGAAATATTGAACCTATACAAACTCTTTACTATAAGTGTCAAAATGTGTCTACTGTAGTATCCCAGTTACAACACATTTGAGTGACTTAACAATACAATAATATATATTTGCAAAGTATTCTGTTTGAAACTCAGTTCAGAATCTTTCAATGTTTTGGCCTTAGGCTCATACAGTATAAACTTTTGAGTAACTGCAAATTCTTATGCAAACAAATATGGTTATCGAGCTTTTTGTCAGTTATTTGATTTATTATGTTTTATTTTACAAAAAAAAAAGAAAATGCACTATGACTTTTACAGGTCAAAAATGATGTCACTTTCTGAAATGCACATTGTAGTAGTGTGCATATAGCCATAGAAATAGATTTAATAATTTCATTCATAAAGATTACATCTGTCAAAAACTCTTGCACTATGCATAGATATAGATTATCCTTAGACAATCTCTACAAACCTGACCACCACTCACCCCTCAGTCACCAAAAACATCCATAAACACAAAATTTAATAATACTATCACATCCCATAACTCCTCATTTGGAATTCAGCACACATGAATATTCAGAGGTACTTTTGTACCACATTTTGGATAATTCATTTATTCGCAAATGTAATATATTTTTAATTACATGTGTTTTTAGGGGAATACTGAGTGGATTTGCTTGGCATTGTTTGTCTCATTGAGAGTTTTACTGCAATTAGCAGTCTTCTTTCTTTCTTAGGGAGGGATTGATGGTTGGTGTAACAACTGTGTAAAAATCTGCAAATGCTTTAGCATTATTAGATTGAAAAGCACAACAAATGAATGCAGCGATTGAATGGATAGAATCATCTTTATGCATAAAATGTTGAATGCTCTAAAGGAAGCTAAACACATCATGTAGTCGTAACCAGTTTCTAGGTCAATAGTGAATGCCTAGAAATGTGACTTTCCGTGTGAACATGCAGCAAATTCACAACATATGCAGTATTATGCACCGAACCTGTCATTATAATTCAGCTAATTACAGGGACATGGTGTTTCTGGACCTTGTCTGCATGTCACCAAATATTACACTGCAGTATTAGTCATGCTGTTTACCATGCTGTTTACAGTCTGGGTTTGTTGCCTTTCACATGTTCAGTCATTTTGTGATTCTTTTGTCATTTGACCTGTCTCTGTGCTTTAGAAATTCAGCAGAACAAATGAACCGATGTCTGCACAGAAAATAAAAAAGCATGTACCTACACAGCAGGTTTGTTTTGAAAGACGACATAGCTGTGAGTCAGTGTTGAAAACAATGTAAAACTGCAGACATGCACAGACTGATCCACAAAAAAATGTTTGTGTTGTGAACAGTGACTGGCATTTAATTGATTGTTTTAGTTCTCAAACTTCTTTTTTAAACGTGTCAGCTTGTAGAGCCCAAACTAATGCAACAAAAGAGTGGATAATCCAGTATTCAAAGGAAAATATATTCTGTGGGAGAGCCATACTTAATTTTATTTATATATTGTTTTGTTTATTTTTTTTACAGAATCTTGCAAAAAACGAACTGTGTAATTGAACAACAGGATTTGCTGTATATAACAGAAATTTGTAATCTGTTTTATCTTGTTCAGATTTTTGTAATCATTGACCAAATGCAGAATTTTTTTGTCACATGTAAGACTACAAATATTGATAATCCAAAAATGTGTTAAATTGAAATGTGACTGTCCTGTGTATGTGTGCAAATGTTCAATTTGCAAAGAAGACAAGGTGAAGTCAGTGTCTTATTCGATTTTGTTTGTTTTTCATATGAAACGGTGATTTCCTGTGTAAACCTTTGATTTGTAAATAGAACACTTCATCAGCCTTTTCATGCAAACTTGCATCTTTTTCTTTTTTGAAAAGCAAAAACCTGGTCTCTTCTTGCAAAAACACAGTACATCTAGGAATATGTGGGGTAAATATATCTACAACGTGCTGTTTCTTTAGTTGTTAGCTAATGAATAAAACATATGCATTCATTTGATACACTCGTGTTTGTTTTCCCTTCACCCTTTAAACCATGTTCTTTGCAGCAAATGTCATAGTGCACACGGAGGAGAAAAGGTGTTGCGCCAAAGCTATTGGCAGTTTTTTTTTTCTCCTTTTGCTAAAATTGTTATATATCATTTGAATATATAATTCAAATGTCTCGATCGAGAGGCTATCATAGTTTCATTCAGACAAATTGGAAATAACGAGAAGGCTATGTTATATAATCAACACCAAGATGGAATATTTATCGCTTCGTGATGCCTCAGGATTACTCAGTCACACTCAAAGCTACTTCAACTAACTGCTTAAATGATCAATTATGCCATCTATAAATGCTTATCAGATGCCCAAAGGATTATGACAGCTGCACAAATAGCAGTGCCAGAATAAGCCTTTGGTGCTAATGCAAAACTAGAGTTTCTTGTACATGTTTGACTACAAAATGTTTGACACTGAGCTACTCGCAGCAACAAAAAATATATTTGTTGTGTTGCCACCGATGTATTTAATGCTAAAATAATTCTTACAGTAACTGCAATATGAACACATCTGCATCCCTATACTAGCAGAGAAACTATACACTTTGCAGAAATAGCTTTCTGGAAGCCCAGTATCCATGGAAACATCCAATTACCTGACACAGAAAAACAATCTAGAGCAAGAGGTACAATGTCAGCACAGAGTTGAACATATTTGTAACTCAAAGAGTTGAGATTTAAGTGTCTTGCGCACATCTCTAAATTGCACACCTTGTGCATATAGACAAAAGGTGATTTGTGGGATACATCTGCTGCTACATTATATTTAACCATAACTGACAGACAAAAGTGTGACTGAAAACTGTCAGTTCTAATAAGACGACTAACAACAGATCAGCGTTTGACTGATGCCATTTGTCAGACTGATGGTGTTATGTTTCTTAGCTGCTTGAAGACTCCAGTTTTTGTGAGGCAGGGGGAAATTAGGGCAGATCTACATTATGTAAGCTTGAAGAGATGTGTCAGGCACTGTGAAGGCAGCATATGACTGTAAGCATTCACCAAAGGAAAAACCTTTGCTATCTTCCATCGGGGGAAGCAAACTTGATAGGAAACTGATTCAGAGCTCCTTGAATTTTTTCTTTCATGGTGAAGATTTGAATCTCTCACCTTATGTGTGGTTTCCAGTTGTTGCTCTCATTCTGTGTTTCTGTCCCAGAAGGTTTTTCAGTCTTATTTGCAGCAATGCTCCTTTTCTTTCTAACACACACTTTGTATGTGTGTGCGTAGATTGGAATGTGTGTGTCTGGGCGCATAAATTATTGACTCAGAGCGTATTCATGCTTGCCTCAAGGACTTTAGCCTACCAATGTGGCAATACCTTTTTCCTCTCTTTTCATCTTTCAGCATTTTTGTCTAGAAAAAAAAAAAAAAGCTTCACACAACTCACCACCAATCTAAAGGTCTTTAGTAATAATTGATGTATTTCATCTCGAACATAAGCTGCCATTTATCTATGTCCAGTGTGCTGTTTAATAATGTATGCCAGGTTAATGTCCATTGTTTTAGACTGATTTGTAAAGACGTGCTGTTGGTGGGATAAGGTGATATTTACAAGCCCGGAGATTGCTTGGTTTTGCCCGTATATTTGCAATGACTGGAAACAGTACGTCTGAGACAGGCTAATATTTATGAGGGTTTATCCAGGCTTACAACTGTCAACCTGAGAAAAGTGACAAAATCCTCCCTCATCCTCCCATTAATAATATTCACACTAAACATAAGAATGATATTTTACATCAAGAAAAGAGAAAGGCTTTGGCAATGGGCAAGCTAAAATCCGATCCTGTGAAAGCAGTAAATTTATGTTTTTGGGAGGTTTTCATAGCTCTTGAATTTTAACAATGCCAGACTTGCTGGCTGTATGCATGATACAATTCTCTGAAATTTCCTGCCAAAATCAAGACAAATTAATGCACTTTTTTGGGGGGTTCCTCTGACTGCCATGCTTTCCTCTTTCAATCACAAGCATACTGCATACTTCTGCTGCCCTGCAGAGTGGCTCATTTCACATTAACCTCTGTCTGTGCCCAGATATTCAACCACTTCTTTTTTTCCAGCCCCTTTTCCTCTTGGCTCTTCATTGCATCAAGGGCATGTCCTCCTCTATATCTTGGCCTGAAGTGCTGCTGTAATTGCTATAAGAGAATGGCATGCTTGTTGACCTGTAATTTATAGTAACAACACACAGGCCATTGAGAACGTACCACGTTTGTGAATTATGTAATGAAGTATGTCACTATACAGAAACATCTCCTTTTTGTTTGTTGGTTTCATGATACATTTATTTCCAAATGCAGCACACCAGCATGAGCTGGGAGAGAGAGTCTCCCACTGATTTGAAAAAGATGTGACCTGAAAGGGCCCTGTTTGTGTATCCTCCTTCAGTTGAGGAGAAGAAGAGACATAAACCTCACAGTGAAAAAGCATCCGTGTCTGAACAATGGTAGTGTTCTATCAGACACTCGCTTCTACAGAAGCCATTCAAACAAAACTGTAGGGCAAGATTATACATTTTTATTTACAGTCTGGTCTGCTTTAAATGGAAAACACATATTCTCTCAGCTAAAGCAGTTTGTAATCATATTTATGATTAGTCTCTTCTAGATGTGTCACACTTCCAATATTTTAAACGTCAAGATAAATCTGACTTGGCTGTGAAACTGCTCAACGGAGCGCTAGTGGACTATTATAGATTGCCCATGTACTGTGGCACTCTGAATTTAAATGCAGGTGTACTTCTTCACTGCTGCATATTTCCCTCTTCTCCTTCTCGACCATGCCATCGAGTCAAATAGACAGCTGAGGGAAGTAGCTCACCTTTGCCTTTAAATGTCTGACTGTTTAGCTTGTTTTGACGAGTAACAGTGAATCAGATCAAACATTTTTAACGCTGAAGAGACTAAGGCCTCTCACATACTGTATGCCTTTTGCATATTTCTCCATGGACAGAAAAACATCACATTAAAAATTGCACTTAATAACTGTGTGTAATATTACTCCAGTTGTGCATTTTTTTCTAACAGGCTAACATTCAGTCCATAATTAAACCCTTAATGCAAACCTTCGAGTGGAACATTTTGCACCAGATTGATAAAGTGATAACAGCTAAACCTTAGAAAATTAGTGTCACAAGGCTGTGCTCAGATTTTAATCTTTTTAAATGATGAATTCCCACTGAGATGCTTCTATTTTGCAACAGAGCTGTTAAGTCATCACTGGATTTTTCATTTTTATTATGCATAATGTCAGGGTTTTGTGAACAATTCAAAAGAGACTGGATCTGCAGTATGAAAGCTGGGTACATTACCAGCTGGTACAAAGGCCTCTTATCTCACCATTATGCTTAGAGGTACAGCACAAGTAGCCTGGGTAATGAACTGACTTGTGTGGTGTATCTTTCATTTATTTGCCATTATCTTTGACATAGTTTGATGTTGTTTAATTATAACCAAGCCGCAAACCCAAAGCAATATAAGCAAGGGCAATATAAGAGATAATCTTGATCCAAATTGCAATATTTTTGCCTTGGAACAGGATCAAATACAAAGACCTGCTGTTTCTGTTGAGTAACACTGCAGCTGACTAGAGACTACAAGTGAAAGGAGAACCTACTGCCATCTTCATCTACAAACCCTTCTAACACCAAAACACAACTAAAAGTGGTGGGACTCAAAGATAAATACAAGCATTTGTAAATCCCATACACCCATATTTTTTTTGAGTGAAACACAGAAAATATGTCAGATGTTTACAGTAGTACATTGTGCTATTAAATGGAAAATATTAACATTATATTCAATTGGATGGCAGCAAAACACCACAAAAATGTTAAGATGGGGAAAAAATAAGACTGGGAAAGAAACAGCTGGAGGAACATTTTACAGTTACGGTAATTTGTTAAGTTAACTGGTAACAAGTCAGTTACAGGATTAGGTATAAAAATAGCAACTTTACTTCTGTCACTGCATTAAAAACAGGAATGATTCTGCATGGGAATCACTACATGGGCGCACGAACACTTGTCAATGAACACGGTTCACCATGCCATCCACAAACGCAGGTTAAAGCTCTATCATGCAACAAAAAAACCATATGTGATCCAGAAAAGCAACTTTCCTCTCTGGGACAAAGCTCATTTACGATTTATTGAAGCCAAGTGGAAAGTGATCAGACACATTAAAATTTAAAATTCTTTTTGAAAAACATGAACATCCTCTGGACTAAAGAGGGGACAGTATACACACACACACACACACACAAAATACACACATATATATATATATATATATATATATATATATATATATATATATTCTTTTTTTTTTTTTTTTTTAGAGTAGCTATGGTCCCTTCCAGGTTCCCGCTTTTTCACAGAAATCCCTGCGTATTGCAGCAACACAAAAGCATATGCTGCAGCTATTACGATAGCATTGGCTTTGATTGAAGACTCTGGGTGCTGGCCCGCCTGCAGTCCGGACCTTTTACCAGTTGAAAATATTTGGTACATCACAAAATGCAAAATATGTAATGAAGACCCAGAACTGTTAAACATGACACCATTCCACTACCTGAACGCCAGCATCCGGTCTCTGCACTTCCCAGACTTCTAGAATGCTGTTAAAAGAAGTGAGGAAGCTACAGAGTAGTGAACACAGCCCTGTCCCAAATCTGACCCATTGCTGCCATCAAATTCAAAATTAGCTTTTTTTTTTTTGGGGGGGGGGGGGGTTTAAAATTTTTTTTTTTTTTTTTTTTAAAATTTGTTT
>VURO01018386.1:13260-38155 GCA_015108175.1 Pelvicachromis taeniatus
TGGCAAAAAAAAAAAATTTGTTTTTTTTTTTTTTGGGGGGGGGGGGGGGGTCTTAAAATTGTGCATTTTTTCATTTTGAACATTTGTCATGTTTGTTCAACATTGGATTTCAAATTTTTTTGCGTTATATCACGGTTTTGTGGCCTCACAGAAGTAACTTGATATATAGCATGAAAAAAGAAAAGAAAAAGCTTTGTACACAGCCGCAATTAGCAGCCTCTTATCTCAGCAGTGTGCTTAAAGGTAGAGCAGAAGTAGCTGTAGATTTGGGTTCAGGCGTTTTAAAATGGTTTGCGAAGAGCATCTTTGCTTTATTTGGTGCAAATTGCATGGGTGAGGGGGCCTTCTGAATGTTTTACAGAGCCTTGTCTTGTTTAATTATAGCCAAGCTGTAAACTGAAATCAGGCAATATAAGGAGGGGCCATATAAGAGCTAATAATTACTGAAACTGCAATATTTTGCTCTGGCACAGGGTCAAATAATGCTACACCCACTGATCTCGCTCAAGGACACTGCAGTTGACTAGACACTACGGGTGACAGGAGAACCTACCGTGGCCTTCATCTCCACATGTTCTTTTGGCATCTGGTTCAGTAATTTCACAGCACGAGGCATAGCTTAAAAAAACTGCAACATAACCCCTGGCATGTCAGACACAGGCTACTGTCCACTTAAATCACTGTTCTCTTCAAGTTGTTTTATAGAAAAAAAAATGTAAACACCTTCTAGATATTATTCTGTTTTCATCTCTTTTTTTTGTGTGTGTGTTGCGGTTTCTAAGCTATTTGAACTTAACCTGACTTGGTACCAAATGTAAGAGTAATTCAAGCACCAATGTTAAATTAGGTGTCACTGTTTTTTCAATCATCATCATATTTTTGTAAACAGCATTTTCAGTGCATTTCGGTCACCGAGAAAGGCATATTTATGTGAGTGCCGCAAACACCGGAATAAAGTTGGTGGCTGAGATGCTTTTATATTTAAACTTGAAGATAATTTTTTAAACAGTGTATAGTTCAAGGCATACTACTCAAAACTCTCGTGACAGGCTTATGGTGTACTGTGGTTCCTAAAAGCACTTTTCTGTGTTTCTGTCTCTCTTCCCTCTGAGTATCCTGTGGGATTTACAACAAGCTACAATGGATCCAGACAGATGGCAAGGTGGGGGTGTTGGGTAACCATCTTCTGAACCCCAGGGAGTACTGCCATATACAAGCTGTCAAACAAATGTCTTCACTCAGAATTATATTTGTTGTACTATAATGAGATCCTGAATTTGATGTTAATTTTGCACAATTTCTCAGACATCCAAAAGAAGGTGAATGCAGTGTTACTGCCTTATTGTATGCTCTTGTTAAGAACTTTGTGAATATACTCGCTTATTAATTATTTTTCTTGTTGTGCCAGCAGCATTTTCATATCCTCTATGAATGCATCAGGGCAACAAGGCCATCAGAAATTTCCATAAAGTAAAGAAGCAAATAGGTCATGAATAACATTAATATTCAAAAAGAAGCACTTCAAAGAGTGGTAACCCAATGCCTCAGCATTAACTACATTTGACCATTCATATCTTCCCTCATTAACCACCCTGAGAAGCTTTATTTGCTGAAGGCTGTGTACTGTAGGCTGGTGGCAAGTGCATCAAAACAGTTCTTTCAAGTCTCTCCTTTGTGTTAAGTATCGTGCAGCTACACAGCTCTTAACAAGTCAAAAGACTGAGAAGGCCTTCTGAAAGCATGTGTCAGCTCTGCTAATACTGATGAAGCTCATAACAATTTATGTAAGACACGGCTTCAGTCGTTCACTGTTGACTGGATAATTGACAGGCTATTGTTGGTTGACTGCCAAGATTTCCCAAGAGATGTGTCAAATTTGTCCAGTCAACCACTAAAAGACTTCACATATTTTGACAGGGATTGTTTCTTTTTTCTTTCTTTTTTTCACAAAACAGTGTATGCTTTTAGAATACTTAGAAAGATGTCTTAAGAACACAAAAACTAAACAAACAGTAGTCCGGAAGTGTGTCATGCTCTTGTGCGAATAACTTTTTTAACAGTATGTGCTTTCAAACTCAATTTTATATTCTCACATTCAAAAATCCATTACCTTAGTAAATCTTACAGGCCCTCATTTGTTAAAGGTTTATTATATATATTTGCTTTCTTCTTTCAGTGATGTGAGTGTGTCTATCTGTACCACCACTCTCATATTATCAATTCCACTCAAGCCTACAATAAAAATGTGAATATTTAAATGATAACAATGAATACATTGAAAAACATTTCCTCTGTTGGTTGATCATTTCAGTCAGCTGGAGCCTCGGATGTATTTTGTGATGTGTTGTGCAATCATTCACACTTTACCTGCTAAACGTCGACATGTTAGCATTGTTACTGTGTGCATTTTTCAGTAGCATTTGCCACAAAACAGCCATATCAAGATTTACAGACTCCAAGTCTAGTCCTAACATGTAGTGCTTGCAGAGCGGAGAATTCCTACTGAAAAATGTTTCTTATCTGAGTAGTGCTTTTGAACAGCATTAACCCCGACACCTCGGCTATTTCTCCAAGCAGAGCTTGATTATAAGGAGCACCTGTAGCCCATCAATCTGTCTTGACTTTTTGGTCTTATTCTGGTTGCTGTTGGCTGTGATGGTTGCAGGTATGTGGAAAATGGTACATTTAGAAGCTCTCTTGCTGTTACCGTCTAATCCTGATGTTCGTGAACAAGATTTTTCATTCCCTTTGTGACTGCCTTTAGCTGCTAAATGCCTGCCAGTGGTTAGCAGAATCATAGCATTAAGTTTGGGACTATAGTCGGGTGTGGACCCAGGATAACAATTGTTTTTCTGCTCTTTATAGATTTCCCCAGTTGCTGTCTTGTTTAGACCTTGTTTATTGTATTTCACCTTTATTGTGTTTTAGCTTGATTGTAGTATTTGTATTGGCCATGTATTGACCACACAAGTGTTGTATTTTAAAGTGAGTTTCCCTGTTTTGTTTTGTTTATTTGGTTTTATTGGAGCTCTCAATTTGTTTTTATCTAATGTATCCTATCATTAGGATAGAGGGCCATGTTGTTGGAACGCTGGCCACCTTTTCCTTTTCCTCTTCCCACTGGGCAAAATTGTGTTTTGACAGACAGATAGATAGAAGTTAAACAAGAGTAAAAGTAAGACTGATGCTGGGCTGTTGTTTTTATAATTATTATTATTATTATTATTATTATTATTATTAATAATAATAATATTGTGATCAGAGCTTTTGTAAAACCAGTGTTACAATAAAGTAATGTTTTAGTCATCTAATGTTGATTTTGTTTGAGTTTTCATTAGATTTTTGTCTCAGCTCCAGTCTTTTTAATTCTCTGATTTGTTCAATAAAATGAACCTGCCACGCCTCTGCCTTGCCAGTAAGGAGTCTTTGTGCATTATATGAACAGTTGGTATGATAATTAGGGTTCTTTTCCTGGGGTGCACTTCCACAGGCAGTATTATTGGTCTTTCATTGTTTTGTTACTGTAACAAGTAACAGTAACAAAACAATTGAAAGACCAACAACACCGTAGCCTCTTGTGAGGCTACATGACACTAGAATGATTGTTCACATGAAACAAACAAAAAAAGCAAAGAATAACTGGGCTATTACACACACACACACACACACACACACACACACACACACACACACAAAACAATGACACATAGCTGAGGTTAGCACTAAAATGGGTAAAAGCATATTAAGAGAGAACACTGACAATCCCTGCTGAATCCTGAACACAGCTGGATCTGCAACTGCAGCATCAGCGAACAGCAACTGAGGTGACTGCAAGCCTGACACTACACATCCAAAAAAAACCCCATAAAAATCAGCACAATGTTAGGAATAATTCAAAAGGATGTGAACTGCGGTTAAAAATGTTTGTGATTACTTTAATTGAAAGACCATGTCTCCCAAGGCAAGTTTGTGGACCCCAGAAAGACCCTTTGAAAATATCGTAGATGTGCGTTGCCGCACACACAAAGTAGAAGGCAGGAAAATGGATATTTGCATATCCTTTGGAACACCGAATCCACCTGATGCAGCTGAGACCATTTTGTTTGGTCATAAGGCACACTGTTTTATGCTGATACTATATTCAGCTTCTCTGCATGGCAAACAAATGAAAATGCAATCATTTTAAACAGCTTTTGTAATTATTAAAGCAAAACCTTGGCAATATGAGATAAAAAAAATCAATCCCTACACTAGTTTACAATATGAAACCCATAAGAGCTCAGGTAAATTATTTAAAGGCACTATTTTAGATTTCACAATGTCTGTTAATAATTCATCACAATCCCTGCATATTTGAAAACACCTGAGTTTGTGTGGGGCTTTACATGCATATTCAAAATTCAAAATTTGACACAGAAATGCACCAAAAACAGAAGACAAATGTCTTTCTTGTCACTGGATGTGATGAGCATCTTTTGCGGTGAACAAATCAGATGAGCAGATTACAAGAAATGTCCTCCTCCTCTTCTCTTGTCTGTTTGCAGTGCTGATAGGGATTGCAATCTTGATGGGTACTTTTTCCCACATTGAGATTTTTCTCACTGGTTTTAACACAGTTAAACTCCTCACCTAGCCAGATCAAAGCAACATTCATTTAGAGGAAAACAGTCAAGCGTGGATAGTAGCTGCTGTAGAAACACACACCACTTCTTTTACAGTACCCACTACATTTTATAATTAGAACAGTGGATATTAATTACATTATTCAAGGTAATCCCGTGCTCATACAGCACCTGCTAGAATGATTGCAGATGGCAGCAGCAGGTTTTGGACACCGTGGGTCCAGATGGTGCACCGGACTCTGGCGTGGACGCCGGTGGCCCGGTGGCCGGCACAGCGATCTCCAGGTCCGGCTGCTCAGATCCCTCCCTCGCCCCGACCTCCGGTTCCATCTGATCATGACTCTGCCACCCGCTGTCCACCAACTCCAGCTACGCCAGTCTGTCCCTCATGCCACCCTCCAGCTTCGGCTGCGCCCCAGGTCCCCCTGTGCCTCAACGGGCACCAGCCGCTCCCATCCGAGGAGTGGGTACAGGCGCTGAGGCAGGCTGGGACTTGGTTGGTCTCACCCTGGGGAACAGCCCAAACATCAGCCATTTTACTGTGGTTAATGGACGCCGGTTGGGGGCGGCGGCGGTGTCAGCCAGGAACCAATCCAAGCTGCCAGACTTTTTATTAGTTGCATCTGGCGCTCGGACCAATTCTGCAGCTCTTCCCACTAGAGGCGAAACATCACCACATGCTCCCTCTGCGTGGCTGCTGAACTGAGGCAGGTCCAGACGGCGCGTCAACTTTTGGTGGAGGTGAGGCAGGCTTGGCAGGACCCTCGCGAACCTCAAGCTCCCTCTCCGGCTGGTGAGGTCCCTTGCATGGCTTGTCCTCCACCTCCAGCTGGTAAGGTGTCCCTCCACGCGTTGACCTCGGGCTCAGGAAGTGCAGGTCCCTCCCTTGCGCCCACCTCCGGCTCCATCTGAGCAGGATTCTCCCACCCACAGTCCACCAGCTACAGCTGCACGGGCCTATCCGGCAGCCCGACCTCTGTCTTCGGCTGAGCAGGCAAGTGAGCCGGTGGTGGACACAGAGGTTTCTCAGCGGCCCTCCTCTGGGGAGCAGAAACAGCACCTGCTGGGCACCAGAGGAGTGGGTACGGGTGCTGAGGCAGGCTGCGTCCTGGCTGGCCTCACCCTGGGGGCTAGCATGGGCACCGGAAGAGTCCGGACCTCAGCTACTCCCATGCAGTTGAGGGTGCGAGTGGGGGTGGCGGCGGTGGCGGCAAGACCTGATCTGAGCTGCCAGACTCTCAAAGTCCTGCATCCGGAGTTCTTCTCGCTGGCGGTGTGACACTGCCACCTGCTTCTTCTGCATGGCCACAAGCTTGGCCGACATTTGGGGCAACTCTTCCCCTGGCTGGCCCAGTCACTGTTCCACCATGCCACACTCCTGGGTTTCAGCACCACTGTGAAAGGAGAATGGCAGAACTGGCCACATCAATGTCAAAGTCAAAGCAAACTTTATTGTGGTCTCTGCTATATACAGGATAGTATATAGAGAGACGAGACGACGAGGCTCCAGTTACATCAGTTACAACAGTGCAAGAAGCAAACAAATAAATATAAGAAGAGTAATAAAATCAGTATACACTTTAAGACTAGGGGTGCAATGATCAGAAGAAAAAATTGCAATTTAATTACAGTAATTTACAGTTTAAAAAGTGACCTTAAAGTCATTTAAAGTGATCAGTGTATCAGCTTGTAAACATGAGCAGATTTCTTGAGAGTAAGGATTGTTCATAGTGCAGCATTACAAAAACAGTGGTATGTAGAGTGCAGTCAACAGTTCGTGTGGGTGTGTGTGGTGGGGGGGAGTGGGAGAGCAGGTAGTGAGTTCAAGAGTCTAATGGCTTGGGGGGGAAAAGCTATTTAGCAGTGTGGAGGATTAAGCCCTGATGCTGTGATAGTGTCTATCGTATAGAAGGAGAGAAAAGAGTCCATGTGAGGGGTGGGATGGGTCAAGCAAGATGCAGGAGGCCTTGCTGATGCTGCGCTTATGGATGGTGTCCTGTAGCAGAGGTAGAGATGTTTCGATGATTTTGGCAGCTGCTTTAACAATCCATTGCAGGTTGAGATCGCTGACTTTGCAGTTCCCGAACCACATAGAGATGCAGCTGGTCACAACGCTCTCTATGGTGCCCTTGTAGAACACGGTGAGGATTGAAGGAGGAACGTTCGCCTGCTTCAGGCGTCTCAGGAAGTGGAGACGCTGCTGGTGGTCCAGGTGAGGTCGTCTGAGATGTGAACTCCCAGGAACTTGATGCTGTTAACAGTCTCAACCATGGAACTGTGGATGCTAAGTAGTGTGTGGGTGGAGCGAGTCTTCCTGAAGTCAACGATCATCTCCTTGGTTTTGTCCACATTCAGTGACAGGTTGTTCTCGCTGCACCAGAATACCAGCTGCTGCACCTGAACATCTTCCAAACTTTAACACTTCACACACTTTATTACGGTTGTCAAACCAGTAACACTTGGCTGCAGCTTTCTAGTCAACAGCAAAACATACACACCAACAACAACAAAGATTGAGGACCCAGTTCACTCTTATATGCAGGGGAGGCGTGACGAGCTGATGCAGCTCAGGTGTGTCAGCCTCCCCCGCAGCTGCACCATGAACCAGGCCTGTTACAGTATTTATCGATTTATTATTTTTTGTCAATTGCTAGTATAGTTCAGTCTTTATATATAACTTGTTTTTTAATCATTAAAAAAAACTCATGTTATAAAAATGAACTGCAATTTGCATGCATGTGTTCTGGCCCCTCTCAAAAAAAAACCCTGAACTTTTGTGTTTGTGGCAGATGGCAACATCAAATATTGACATTGTGCATTTACCACACTCAGAATAAAAGCATCCTTGGAAATCTGACATCTCCTGTGTAATAATATATGTAATTAAGTTGTCCAGATTAAAGCAGGACTGGATCTTAATCAGCAGCAGGATATGTTGATAAGCATTAAAGACAAAAAATTTAAAACTTCTGATAAAAAGGTCCAGCAGTGCATCAATCCTTAAGAATGAGGTCAGTAACTTTGGATTTGCATGCAGTCAAATCTATTTTAAAAAAAAAACAACCCACACATACACACACAGACACACAGATTCTTACAAAATAAAAATCTCTGTGCAATACAATACAGCTTTGGAACAGATCTTGACATTTATAGGTAGCCTAAAATTATTTTTTCAATCTCGTTTTTGAATGTAAATCTTCCTTTTTTATGTTTTGTTGTTGTGTCGTGACGCCTGTCCTCCCCCTTTTTGCAATATCCTCTTATTTGCTGCTCAATTTGGCCTTTTGCTGACTGACCGCTCATTTTATTCATTATTTATTTTCCAGTATGACAGTAACATTCTGGCACCCACTGTTGCACCGCAGGAAAAAAAATTGTCCTTCTTGCACACCACTTCATTCAAAATGCCCATTAGTCATTGCTTGCCATCAGGCAAGGTGGATATAATTCAGGAAAGAAGCAACTCGTTTTTGATTTAACTGAGGCTACCCTTTGCACGGGTAATACAATACACTCTCACGGTTTACATCCTCTATTTCTCACAGCATCAAGGTCATGAAATGGAAAGGCTCTTCGATAATGTGCAGCAGAGCACAATGTTTTGCAATTGTCAAAGCAATGTGAATGCAGTACAATGTACAACTCATCATTTATTTATAAATAGATGTTGGAACACTGGAAAGGTTTTAAATTTCTCTAGCCCTTTCATCAACTGTCTACGGCAGCATATTTCTTGATGATATAATGCGGGTAAGGACAGAATTCATTAACCAGCAGCGGTGGGTGTAGCGTTTTCAAATGTGTGTTTATTAGTGCGCTGCTCTGTCTCTGTAATTACCCCCCTTGCACATCTCAATACCTGATCCCTCAGTGTTAGAGATAATATAATTAATCGTTACGCAATTGTTAATGCATCACTTTAAATTTGTCTATTAGGGTTACTGGGGTGTAATTACATGTTAAAATATGAATTTCCATTAAGCAGAAGATGGTTTCCTTATGCTTAAAAGCATGTGGACAAGTTTAATTTCTGCTCAAAGGTTGCATGTTCATTAACCCGCGGTGGACCACTAAAGAATAATATACCTCTACATTGCAAGAGACAGATTATTGTGATGCTGTTGTGATGTTGTAATTCTATCCTCATGCAAATACAAGCTGAAGACCAAACAGCTGATCCACTGAAGCTGAGAACAAAGAAAAAGGTTTTATATCAGAGTCATGTAGGATTAAACTTTCAGAGTCCTATGTTTGCTTCAGTTCATGATGTTGCAGCATTTCATCATCACTATGTGGCATTTCCCCTTCTCTTTATGAGAGCATTAATATTTACAGTCACTATGGTTATCTCTAGTTGTTCATCCCCCTCTCTGTCTCTGTTTCCTCTGTAATCCCTTTCCTTTTGTTTCCCTGAATTGTTTTTTTTTCTCTCTCTATGTGAGTCACAGCCATGGCACACCCTTCAACCTTCCCCATTTCTGTTAGTGGGGGCAGTGTGCCCTGAGGTCTTTCTGCCAAAAACCTTTTTTTAAATGTTTTTTAAAAATAATATTTAATTATTTTCTCCACCAGTTTTTAGAACGGTATCGTTTACACAGCAAATTTGCAGCATTCATAACTAACTTATAAAACTATGCTAAATATTCTTATATACTAATCTGCTACACAACTGACAGGACATTTTTAGGCAGTTTTAGGATCAAACCCTTAGGGGGCCTCAGCTCCCAATGATAATGCCATTCATATAGTGCATTGCAAAGAAGCATAGTTACTAAATTGCTTTTAGCATCAGGGGTTTTATGCCATGAAATACTTTTTTAAGAACATAAATAATGGCATATACTCAGTCCATTATATCTCTGCAAACGTTAATTCAATGGAATACATATTGCAATGTTTATTTCAAAAGTAATCTAATTACTTGGATGGCTTATTGTAGTTTTTCTAGGAATAATTCAGAAGAATAATTGCAGATTCAGTTTAATGGGCTGGTTTGACCCTTTGGTTATCAAACCTGAGGCAAAGGCTTCATCATGTGTCCCAGAATCTCCCAAAGCAAGTTAAAGAACTATTTGCAGCAAAGCAGATAAGAGGCGAAACATGCACAGAATTATTTCCGCTTCTTAACCACACAGAGGCAGCGCAGCAAAACATCAAGAAAGTCAAATAAACATTTTTCAGTACACACAGTGGAAAATCTAGACTGTTATTCCACACACCTGCACCAAAAGCAAAGTGGTAAGAAAGCTGCTTTTACAAGCATTTGGCAACAGTGGGAAGGAAAAACTGCCCTTTAATAGAAAGAAACCTTCAGCAGGACTGGGCTCAGGGAGCAGCAGTTATGACTGTTTGGGGAATATGGGAGGAAGACAGGACAAATAATACTAAAATGCATTATCGTTGCAACTGTTACTGCAGTCATTTTTAGGTGTGCTAAGATGAACTTCAGGAATACTAAAAAAGGATCTAACCTTCCAAGTGCTCTTGGCAGAAAACACTGACAGAAAACTTCTCCCATGTATCTTGATTCTCATTAACTCATCACCGACAGTATATCTAACTCAGCATTTCAGTCACTCTTTCCCAGATCCTTCTTCCTAGCTAAGTGATAGGAACTGCAGGTCTTTCTGCTTGTCTTGATTCATTTTGCTCCGTTCTTTTTTTTTCTCTCCCTTTTTTTTTTTGAACAGTTCTGTTAGATTACTCCACCACCTCACCTGCCAGTCCAGCCAAGCTTCTCCGCATGGTGACAGCTTCTTTCCTCTTCCCAAGTCTCAGTTCTTCTGCTCCTCCACACCCTTCTTCATCTGCCCGTATATTCTGTCTTCCTTGTCATGGTGACTCCTGCCACCACCATCAGCCCTGTGAGCTCTGCCAGTCACGTTTCATCTTCAACTCAGCCAACTTAAATATACTGGGTCCAGAAATTGTCACTGACTTCAGCACACACGACATAAATGGAGTTCAATTTTGTCAAAAAGATAAATGGCACACAGGCTTTTGTGTGTCAGCATTCATTACATTTTGGGAACAAAGTGCCTTCAGTATTTCAGCATTCATTTAAAACTGTAAATTGTAAAATGTACACCTCTTCAGTCGAAGTGCCCAAATAAGACACCAGAAATGCCACATTTAGAAGCAGTAATGGTGATAAATGCTCTGGCTGGTTAAATTGATGGCATGTGAATGCTATATCATTCTTTCACATCCTTGACATGAATCCTTTACATGGCAACTTAGGAGCATTCCTAACCAACTCACAAAAACATAGTAAACTTGGAAACACAAGATTTTCAAAATGATCACTATGCTTCCATTTTGAAAATCTCTGCAAGGTTCAAGAATTTCCACTTGAAATGTGTTTAACACCCTAGTGGGTGAGTAGTATTTGGAAAGACATTTTGCACATAAATAATTAATTGGTAATTTCATTTGCTTTTGAACATCTCTCAAGGACTTTGATACTTAAAACCTGCAAGTGATCTTTATCCTTGTATATAAGCTGTCGGTGCACTGAGCTTTTGCTTAATGCGCCCAAAGTAAGGGTGTCATTGATTCGTGCCAAAATTGCAACTCCTGTTCTCTTTGTTGCAGCCGTTTCTCACCTCACCTTCACCCATCCTGCACGATAAGCAGCCTGAATCCTGATGTGTGTCAGGCTGAAGTTTCAGTGCAGCAACTCAGCTGTTGTTGAAAGTTTTTAGGCCCTGTTAGTTGAAAGAGAATAACTGAAGCCATATAACCACGTAAAAAAAAAAAAATACATTAATCCTTTAATTCAATGTGAAGCTTGTAAGCTCTTGGATTTGTAGATATTGCTTAAGGCTTTATGATTTCATTGTTCAAAAGCAAAAAAATGGAAATGTCTTTTTCTTTGTTGCCTTGCGGCAATTAAAGAACTCACAAAATCTGGTGTTACAAACGCGTATTTTTTTTAATTGACTCAATTGGTTTTAATGTTTTTTTTATTCATTATTCACATGGCCGTTATCTATGTTTTATATTAACAATAAAAATAAAAGGCTACATGTAATATAAAAGATGTCACACCAATAGATAATTATAACCAAAGTCTGCAGTTCCCCTCAGGTCAATGGAAATTTTTTGGATCTCTCAGCTCACTGAGTGCTCTCCTCACCCTTGTTTCCTGCAGCAACAGTGATCTGTGCACTACCTGCTTCGTGCCAAAAGGCAGACAGGCATACTCGGTAACAAGCTGCTGAATATATGATGACTTAGTAGCATGTGTGGTTCCAAGACCATTTTTATTTCTAGAGGAACTTGAACAAACCATGAGCTGCACGCTGTTTTGATAAAAAAGACACCAGCTCTTGTCACATTGTTCACAAAATATAGGCTATGTCCATCATTTTGTTGTAATCATTTGTGTGTGGGTAGCTAATTTTACACCCATAAAGTGGCAATCTTCATCAGTGTTTATATAAATAGTATTAAAATTGCTTTATAAAAAAAAGTTTAAGGGCTGTTGCAGTGCAGTAAACCAAAACTGACCTTGAAATACTTTGTGATGTGCCAGCCAGAATTTGCATGATTACAAAGTTTTATAATGCCATGACCCCTTTGCAAATGCCATGGTGCAACTGTATTACAGTGACTCGGCTGTACAGTACCACTGACTTTTGTGAGCTTGCATCAATCCTGCTTTGAGCTGTAATGATCTGTGTGACCAAGTGATGAGTGTAGAGGGACAGCGTTGTGCTTATGCAACTCTGTTTGCGCAAGTGTCATCTTGAACTCATCTCTCACAGGGAGGAAGACAAATAATATTAATTAGCATTGAAACAAAGAACCATTTTCCCCCAGTACCTTACGCTTTTACAAGCTTGCTAAAAATAGTCCCTGCTGTATGATCAATGAGATTTTAATTGCAACAGCATATGCTTTAATTACAGGAGTTTTTCATTTGCAAATGTTTATTCCTGATGAACTTTTGAACTGAATAACCAAGCTGCATATAATCATTGTTTCGCTTCTCTTGTTCAACTATTTCCCTGTAAAGGGCCTTCTAGTCACGATGGATCTTTTATGGGCTACTTGGAATCTTTTTCTTTGGCAAGGAAGAGCAAACTGCTACCACCTTACATGAGAAACTGACCAAATAGAAATCGTAGCATCCTAGAGCTTTGTCATGTCAAATGCTGAAACAGAATAGTATCACCTCTTGTCTGGTGATTATTTTTTCTCTGTCCATGTGAAACTAAAGCAGTGATGGGAAATATATATATTACCAGAGGGCCATACTGACTTAGCTAAAGGCCAAACACTGTGTAACAGAGCATTACATGGAATGTAGCTACAATGACGATCTAAAACAATATTAAACAACATGAAAAAAAAAACATCCACCTATATCAACAGTTAAATTAGGCTAAATGTTGTTAATTCTCTGACATACACTGTTACACAGGCTGCTGAGAAAAAACAGTGGAGTGGATTTGAGTGTAGCCTCATTCATTAACCTCAGGATTTCTTATCATAATCAGACTTCTTATAGATTTTTTGCAGGGTTGTTTTGCTTCAGTTTTAGAATATTCCTGGGGCACATTTCATGTCCGTGGGCCAGGGCTTGCTCTTGCCATTGCATGGATTAAAGCTTGTATAGCCCATAAAAAAACATTCCCTATCCTTATTTTCTTAGGGACAAAAAAAATAAATAGAAAATAAAGAAAATTACACCACACAGCAAACAAAATTCACCGTGTTCTTCAGGCGAAAACATTTATCTCCTAATAAATGTGGAGCCAAGCAGCAAACCCTCACCTCGTTTACTTTTTTTAAGGTCTATCAATAGCAGCTGAGACGAGTGAGGAATGCAAACACTCCCTATCAGCCGTGTTCCTGAAGCAGTTGGTTAAGCGCAGTCTGTGTGTTTGGAATCTTAAAGGCAAGGAGCCACACGTGCTATTGAAAGCCACTGAAGAGGTCAGAAAGGAAGTGACAGTGAGCGAGAGTGATACAGAAACACTTAAGACACAGGCAGTATTTAGCGCTTTCAAACCTCTGATGGGGATCATTTGACATAACGCTGCAGGGGAAATCATTTGCATATATCTGGTTAATCCACACCTATTCCCCTCACTTGACAATGTCAAGGAGCCAATTCAAGACTCGAGTCTATGAAATAGATTTCTCCATTGGCTAGTAACTGTACAGGTAATTCATCAATTTTTAAAGAATATGTGACACTGGGATTTGTCTGTTTATACTAAAAGGTAAATTAAGGAATTATAGCATAAAGAGAGTACTATGCCTATGTTGAGATAAGTTAAGAAATGTTGATGGAGCTTAGGCTACTTTCAGACTGCAATGGATTAGGTTGAGAAAAGGAAAAGAATTGAAATGCAAATAAGACAGGATTACTGAGAGAGCATTCACTCTACCAGAGCCTCCTCGATTAACTGCTGAAATACTGGTCGCATTTGAAAAGTGTCTAAGCCTAATGATTATTCTCTCGTTACTTACTTTTGTTTATAGCAGGGTAATGACTCAATAAATATCGTGTTATTGGTGAGATATAAAAAAAGAAATAGGAGAATTTTTATCACCTTGCTTTGACTATTACTCAGAATACATTGTGCATAATCATCCAATCTAAGCTGATAACAATTTTCCTTTTTCCACACAATCTATTAAACTGTGTCTCTGTGGCAGAGAGCTCTTATGTCTGAAACATGTTGGCACTGGTTAGGGTTGACCTGAAAACATTGTTTTCGTTATCACCTTATATGGATAAAGGATTTATTTGACTATCCAATGAGTTACGTTTGAATCCAAAGAAAATGGTGCTAAATGAGAAACAGAATCATATCAACTTCAAAAGCATGCTTCCTGCAACCCCAGAACTGTGAAATGTGTAGCTGCGGGCATGGCACTGACTTGAAAGTCCCAAAATGTGAATTCTCTTTATAGTTTTTTCAGATCTGTGAAGAAAAGGAAGGTATTTATTGACTCCTTTCTACCTCATGACAGAACAGCAACTCCCTTTGAATGTGTTTCTTTTGTCTTTGATGGGTGTGTAGATTAGTTATATTGTTGAATGCACTATGTGCTGTTGATTGAATGTAAATACATTTTCCTTGTGTGCTATTGTAACTTTAAAATTGTGTTTCCTGTAATCTCATGACAAGCACACATTGCATTTAATTATTTCTTTAATGTGAGTGTCTTGCAAACATTCAAATGCTCAAAACTATCAAGCTGCCATGGAAATATTGCATTATTGCTACTCTTATAGACTGGGATGTTTCCTAAGGGAAGAATGCTCTCTGCTGGCAGATTTCAGGCATAGCACAATGCTCTCCCTCCATTCATTCACTTCTGATTCCCGCTGCAGGAGGCAGTGGCATGAGAGTGGCCTGCTGCTTTATCCAGCTCCTCCTGGGACGTCATCAAGGGCTTCCACATATGCAGACAGATGTAAAGTTGATTGAATTTGTCCTTCATAGTGCTCATTTCTGTCCCTGTCACCCCATACCACATTTCTCTCCCCAGCAAGTGACTTAACGGATGTGACAGAATGAGAGAGAAATGAATTAGGGCACTTGCTTGTGGCCTGAGCTTCACTTCAGGTTTATTCTGTTTTCCCTCTTAATTCCTGAAGCGGAAAAATTCAGATAATCACACACTTCAATTTTAAATCTGCTCAGTGCTTTTGGGAATTATTACTGTTAAAATATTTCAACCAGCTGTGTTTTCACTTGCCTTTCTTTTTGGCACTTTGTCCAACAAAGAGTCCTTGAAGTGGCTTTTTGTTTAGGGCAGCTGGCAAGATTAAAGCACCAGCAACATCTTCAGGGACCCACAAAGAAAAGGAGAGATAGAAAGGGAAAGAACAAACATTTTAAGAATGGACAGCACACCTGCAGTCTCACCACACAAGGCCTCATTTCAGTGTTTTTTATTATGTTCCTAGACACTGATATGCAAAACGGGGATGATTTCCTTCATTGCACTGATTTCTATGCATGTCGATAAATTGCAGGAATCAACTGGCGAACTCTTACAACATATATTCAATATGAAAATACTCACAATCAATTCACGTTTGACTAATTTTTTATATCCCTGAAAAGTAATGCATATAGTGTGTTTCCATGACTGTCATTTTAGAAATTGCATTCATATACTAGAAATTGCCATACTGTCAGGAGCACACACACACACACACACTTTTGAGTTACAGGCAAAGAACACGTGAATTTAAAAACTGCAATAAAAAAAATCTGTTCTGCAAGCAACTCAGTACTACCACTACACCACTTTGTGTTTACAGCTACAAGGCAAGCAAACAGGTGTCATAGAAAATAGTTCTAACAATTTCTTTCATCCTTAAAGAAATACACATAATAACAAACATGACCTGTGGAGCAAAGCTATTTTAGAAAAGCTCGGAGGAGTCAAACGTAGATGGGTTTCAGAACGTGAGTTCTATTAGGAATAGTTTTTTCCAGGTTTAGTGGCTATGTGACTAGTTTGTGACTTGTAGACTCAAACTTATTTATTAGGTAACACTGGTTGAAATTCTGAGCAGCACCAGTTTTGCATTAATTCTTCATACTAATGGGAAAATTGGTATAATGCTTAAGAACGGTGTATCCTACTACTCTGAAATGTAATTTTTAAGCCTATCGGGAAGGTGGTTGCACAAATGTTGGCTTAAAAGCAAGTGAATATAGTTGATTTCATAGTTATTAAACAATTGCTGAGCAGCTAAAGGCTATACATTCTGATTAATTCAGCTTTTACATAGCTGTACTTAATGTTTTATCAATAAAGGTTAATTTCATTAGACGTCTTCACTTACTTTCAAAAAAATAAGAAGTGCATTTTATTAGACAGATTAGCTCCACCATGATTTAATGATACCAGTTTGTCTTGTTAATCTTTAAATTTTACTTTTAAAAAAGTTTTTAAGAAGTTGAACTATGACATTATAGAAAAAGATACCCAACATGAGGCGTTCACTACAAAAACTCACAAATGATTATTCCATCGCAATAATCATTGCGAGTGTAATTCCATCATTACACTGTAAATGTGTTTTTATCACTTGTTTTTGTATGCATTTCTCCTGTTGTGTTCTTATTTTTGTTGGCTTTAAATGGGACCTAAATGCAAATTCCCTTTGACCTCATGTGAACAGATGTGTTGAAATGACAATAAAAACCCTTGCATCCTTATACACTCTTTAATTCGCTGTCACAATGGTCTTGAATAAATAAGCTGCTTGCACGAACAGAACAGTTTTGCTGTGGAAATGAAAGAAGACCCTGATCAATGTTTGAATTTGAAAAAACACATTAGACACAAAATGTAAAATGCTGTTATTTTTGGTTTTCATTTGCTAAAAGGTTGTGACATGCCATTTTAATCCTGTCTTTATTAGGTTATATAACAGGTTTTGGCTTTCCAGGTGTTGTAATACAGATTCCTAAACAAACTTCGCCTTTAATTTCATATTCACAGTGACATGTTTAATGTGCAAACTGGGCAAGTTCATACTTGACACAGAAGAACTGACCTCTGAAAAGACTGTCGTCACTGATCTCAATCAGGAAAAGCTTCACATTTAAGTAAACACAGGAGAGTGTTCATTCCAAATCTGATGTTTTATTCAACAGTTTAGTATCAACAGTTTTTACAGTTTTGAAATGTACATTTAAAAATATATTTTTACAAAAATCTCAATGAAAAACATTTTTACAATACAAAACATCTTTTATTCTGCAATTTGCAGATATTTTGCACACTGTAAAGATTTTCCAGAAGCCAGATGGTTATATAGTTTGGCTCTTACAGGTCCGAGAATCATTATAGATTGTTGTAGAGTTTGCAGTGCAGATATGCCAGCTTCTCGGCTCTGCTTTTCCTCAGCAATGGAAACCACTCTTGATAACCAAGCTCTACAACCCTATAGCCTGCTATCTTTAACTGCCTTCTCTTCATGGTATGAAGTCCCAGAAGCTGCTGTGACTGGGAGCAGAAGTGATTCCTGTTCGAGACCTGTATAGCAATTTTAACGATCTCATTGGAGTGCTTGCGAGAAGACCCAAGGTGACTGGGTTTGGTCAGAGTTTCTGTAATATCAGTGGTCAAGTCTAGCACTGTGTCAAAGAGTCTCCCACTTTCATCGGGCTGCAATCTTTGAAGAGATGCAGTCTTCACTTTAGGTGATTGAGCCAAAGGGGCTTTTGTGTTATCATTTTTATTTATTAACTGTGCTAAAAGATCATCAGTTATTGTAGCTCCTACATTTAATTTCCCCCAGCCCTCATTAGAAGGAAATGTGGACGATCTTTGTTCTAGAGATGCTTGGTTCACAGGGACAGGCTGCCCAGTGGAGTTAAGGTGTACTTCCAGGTCAATGGAGCGAGTATGGGGAAGGATCATTCTTTTACAAACAAACTCCTCTCCACCAAGCAGAACTTTCAGAGCAGATTCTGCCTCCTGAACTTCAGGTTTCTGGCACACATCTGACTGAGCAAACTTCCACAGCATTTCTGCAACCTCATCCCGAAGTTCACTGCTCAGTCGAGGGCCATTCCACTCAGGCAACTCCAAAGCTACAACTCCATCTAAAGTGAACAAATCTTTCTTCAGCTCAACCTTTGTGTATTTCAGTGCTAAGTTGACAAAATTAGGGCTCAAGGCTAATGCAATTAGGTCTTCTGGGAACTGTGAGACAAAGGCCAAGCCTAAAAGGCCGGTGAGGAGATGCTCTGGGTGTCGTTGAAAGTCAGCTTTCCATTGCCTCAGGGATTCTGTAAGACTTGGATAGAAGCTGGGACTCTGTAATGGGAGAAACCCTAATGTGCCGAAAGCCCACAAGAGTTTGCATGAGTCTTTACTTCTGCAGTGTGGCACAAGCAAGGGCACTATGTCAGCGACAGCAGTAAGGATACTGTTATTACTGTAATGAAGAGCAGAACAGGTCAGTACCACATGCATTAGTCCCTTGACACCCATTCTGTGGGCACGTTGAGGAACTTCCTCTACCATGGCCTCCAGCCATGCCCTGTGATATAAATAACTGAAACGCAGGTACTTAAACACATTCACCATGGCAAAGTCACTCATCTCCTTCACAAAAGAAAGTGCCTTATCAACGATGCACGTCACTGCACTCTCAGATATTGAAGTTTGGGATTTAAAGAGTCCTAAGCATATAACACCAACCTCCTCGGGTTGCAATTGTGGCAAATGACGCAAGAGAAGCTGCTCTAGAGGACGAATCAGGTCTTTTGGACACTGCCTACCCTCTCCAAATATATACAACAGTTGGACCAGCTCGGGCACACCTAGTTGTCCCAGATGCAGACGGACTGAGTCATAAAGGTGCAGTAGGAATTGAGGTGTCTGCTTCCCTATACAGCACCACAAATCAGCAGCTAAAATCAACTGATGCAAAGTCATCTGACTGGATCGGCGACTCAGCTCAGTCTCGTACAGTTTGAGTACATTGTGGGCAGAGGGCATGTTCAGCCACACAAACGACTGCAGCACCTCTAGCAGCTGAAGTTGAGTAAAGTGGAGAAGGTGTTCCACAGAATATTGGAGGAGCATGATGAAGCGCTCGTCACTCCTTACTAACGGCATCTTGTCTGGGTGAAAACGACTGAACTCCATAAGAAACTGAGACACATCAGATGCTTTCATGCTGCCTTTTAAAACAGACACTTTTTGGAGCAGCTGCATTGCCTCCTCCCATTTGAGTGGATGAGGTCTCTGGTTAAGGTCTAGGCTCATTGAAGCATACTCTGGTCTGCATTTGTGGAAGGCACGTGCGTCTACTTTAACATCTGGTAGTAGAGGTTTTCTCTGGTAAGAGGACACTGACGGGATCTCTGGTTCAGAGTTTTTATTAAAAGCCAAGTCCAGAAGAGTGTTTTTTGAGCTGGAGAGGTGTCGTGAGCAACTCACACTGTAGTGATTGCTCCGTTGCCAGAAAGATGGTGCGAGAGTGGGTAGACACTGCTCATCTTCATCATTGTCTGTTTGGCTGTGGGAGGCTGCAAAATTCAATGCCAAGTGATGATATGAAGAAGGGCTGTAATGGAGCCTGTATCCTTCTAAACATGCTTCATTGCGCTGCGATAAGCTTCTGTTTTCCTCCAGATCATCAGCCTCATCCTCTGATTTGATATACACGTGCTGAGCCCGGGCACAGCCTTTTCTCTGACCTGGGAGGCGGCGTAGCCTGGGCATCCAGTGACACAGCACACGGGCGGCCATGGGTGTACCACGCTAAAAAAAAAAACAGAAACATACAACTTTAAAGAGTAGCCACAGCAAAACAATAGTCAATCAAACACACAACTCGTAATGTGCCAAGGAAAAACATATCTTACAAACAAAGTTACAGATGCATACAGATGAGCTTCCTTGTTAATTTTTAAATGTTGAAACTTTAGACACTAACATCAATCATAACATCATGCTTGTCAAACCAACAGAGGTCAGGCACGTTTTAGAATGAGACAGCAGAAAACGCAATGCAATGTTAATTTAAACATCACTAAACTAAAATTGCACACATCTGTATGTATTTTAACCAGTTCGTTCAACTGACCTTTTACGATCCAAAAGCAACACGTGCGACGGCGAGAAACCTCATGAAATCATGGCAAGAACAGCATTTTCTGTTAGAACGACTCCTCTGAAAGACCTACGCCAATCCCACCGGAACTTGTGAAGTCGATTTTCAAAATAAAGTAAGTTTTATATTATCAGCTACATTGTTATAAGTATACATACTCTAAAACAAATTAATACATCAACCTGAAATGTAGAATATTGTCTTAGTACGATGTAATTTAAATTTAATCGTTACATTTAATAATAATTACGTGTAAAAGTACCGTTTTGGGACTGTATCATATTACTATGGCAGGGTGATCTAGCTTCCGTGGAGAGTAGCGTGTGACCTACGGCAGCTGGGTAGGTTCAAAAATACTCATTCAACGAGGCGCAATAAGAACACATCACATCAACAGCAACACAAGTTGTGCTAACTGAAACTAATATATCATCATTTTTACATTTCTTTAAAACGGAACAACGCCCTACCTGACCTAAAATGTTTGCATACTATAAAAATAATTATTATTTAAACTCTTATTTTACATCAGTAACCAGTAGTACATAAATAAATGTAATTTTGGAACTAAGAAACAATATACAACATTTTTTCCTGATAATTATTTTAATATATTATGCTGATTCAATGGTTACAGTACTGTGCAAAAGTCTTGAGCTACCTTGTTTATTCATTTTTTGCTAGGAAATGGGAATGAGCTTGAAAGACAGTATTTGGTGGAACAACCTTCAACAGAGCTTGGAATATTTTTCTCATTTGTTAATTGCATAACATTCATATACTGTTAATTTGCTCTAACATTTTAAAGGCCTGCTACTTCTTCTTTTGTCTTTCAAGGTCTTTGGGAGTCCACTTGTTAGTGCAAAAATACTATTTTAGTTTTTATGTTTAATTCAACCAAAAATAGGACTACATTGTGTTTTTGACAGGATATTAGTGACAAAGTGGCAGAAAAACAATTTAAAAGTTTTTTTTGCCAAGTTGTCTGTTATGTGTAGGTACAAAACTGGCTCAACTTTTGAGTTTGGTAACTTTTCAAAGAAAAACTTTACTTTATCTTCAGAAAACCTGGTATTTAACTCATTGAAAGCAAAACATTAAGAAAAACGGGGTAACTCAAAGCGTTTGAGTTACACACTGTTTGATGTGTGAGAAACTGAGCTATCTAATAATTCTACACATGATAATTTATTAATTCCAAAATGTGCTGCCCCAGTCTAAAACTAGTTATGTATCAGAAGATATGTAAGGGCCCAGACACTTGCTGCCATTTTAAGTCATGTTAAGTCTTTGTGTTGTTCTTTTATTAATTAATTAATTAATTTGGTAATTTCTTCTTCTTTTTTTTAAACTATTACCACTTAAAACTACTATAACTACTATAATTACTATAACTATTTAAAACTGACCTATTTGCTTTTTACAGATTGGAAAATAACCAACTTAATCAGTTTTATTTAAAAAAAATTAAAAACATAGAAGTTGATTGACTAGAAAATTATCTGGTTTTGATTTTTTTCTTTCTCTCAAATGCAATAAGAGTGACTGATTTCAACACAACTTGTGTGTGTGAAAGATTCATTACTAACACTAAAACTGTCTAAGTTTCAGATTAATTATAAAACTGTGGTGAGTAAATTCTAAGTGTTTTAGTTTGATCACACTTAAGCAAGCTCGCTATCACATTTTTACCATATGAGATTCTACATCTTCTCGCCAAATATTTTTTTTAAACAACAGTTGTTGCTGTTTTTAGTTTTTGCAGATTTCCATTATATTCTGTATACAAAAAAAAAACTGTCAGCAAAATAAAAGATAGATTTCTAACGTTGCCATCACCATGTTTTTGTTTGCTTGTTGTTGTTGTTTTTAATCCTCAAAGTGAATTTTTGGAAATTCTAAATATGTCACAGAAATAACAGTTGAAGTGAGACTTACACCTCTTTGAAATAGTAATTGTATCTATTTTTATTTGTTGTTTTACTTTTCATTAAAGTTCAACACCATAATAGTTTATATGTTTACAATGCAATGCTTTCTGTCACTGAAATTTACATCTGCATTTCCCGTCTGTGTGAGCAGACAAGGCAACTTCAAAATCTGTGCCACCATTGTGTGACTTCACACATGACTGAATCCAGGGGTGAGAGGTGATCTACACTGACCTGTGGTCATAAGGAAGACAATTGCCTCATTTCTGCTGGGAACACTTCTTATGTCCTTTGAGAAGGTGTAGCCCTAGCAAAAGACACTAAGCCATGTAGGTGGCCTTTGGATTCCCTTTGTAAAACTCTTTTCTGTCATTAATGAATATTTTTATCAGTATGCATACCAAATGTTACAGTTCAGTTGTATACATAAGCATGATTGTATATTCTCTCATTAAAACTATTTAAAACTAAATATATAAATGTTTGAAGGCAATTTGTGGTTTACATATAACAAGAGGCCACAATAAACATCCACTGACTTTTTTTATTTGGCATTTATACTTTTTTTCAGTCATTTGTATAGAAACCATAAGAAATGGGTCTGTCATATGCTTTCACTCTCCTTCTCGCTGTATTTCACTGATACACACGCATACAGACACACATATGGTAATCTATCTATTATATCTTATATATAATCTATTATAAGATTTTTTTTATCTAATACTGTAAAGAATATCAAATAAAAACAACAAGTAAAAAACTAAAATAATGAAAGTCGATTTTTTTTTTTTTTTTCAAATCTTGATTATTGCTCGTTACATTTGTAAGGTTCCGTTTTGGTTACACTGCTTCAAATTCTGTCCAGCTACAAATCTGAAAAGCCATCCCAGAAAATTCCCAATATCTACTTTTTATGCAGGAAACAGATTTAGCACACAGACGTATGCCATCAGCCAGTTTAAACAAACAGAAGAAAATATTTTTCGTTAAATCTAATTATTTTGAGAATATATAAAATCTCATAAAACATTTTTTTTATTCCACCTGTAAACATCACCAAAATCAGATCAGAGAGCCTTACGCCGTCCTTTTTCAGTGATTATAATGGGAGGCAATTTGATACATTTTTTTCCCCTATTGAAGAGGCATATCTATGTCACCACCTTTTGTATGTATAGCTACAATTTATGAATTAAGTGTGGAAACTTCAGAGTCCAACTTGGAGAGGAAGTAGCGGATTTATGCTAATGAAGGAGTTGAGGCTCCGCTACGCTGGCTGGGAACCGCCCTTCATTCACCACATGGTTAAAAGGAGAGTGTACTCGCGCCACTTTCGCAATCTTACTACGATTCCCAAAATCCTAGCAAATCATAATAGTAGCACATGGTTGTGCACTTTTTTGGAGGGGTTACACGTCTTAGCCGATGTTTAATCTGTGAAGTCTGTGTTCTTTTTTTAATTTTTTTTGCAAATGTCCAAGAAACTGGGTAAACGGTAAGTCTGAACAAGTGAGTGAAGATGGTGGATTTTTTTAGTGTCTTATAAGGCGCGTGTTGTTGGCAAGAAACCTGTTGTTAGCCTTTTTTGGGAGATGCGGTAAACGTCGGGAAAGTGAAATGCGCTGGGTTGACTTCGGCACGGTAGTGAGCTTTAACGCTTACGCGAGAAGGGGATAAGAAAACGTTTTAATAGTCAAGTTTCCGCATTTTTAAAAACAAATGTTGTAGGAGCGCATGGCAGCCTCTTCTCCATGTCAGGAGAATGAGGGAGATTTGAAAAGCATATGTTGCCGCTGCTGTTGCACCTCTTGTCGGTACCTCGGGGAAGTGGTCCACACTCGTAAAAAGAAATAAAATAACATAA
Organism: Pelvicachromis taeniatus; assembly: GCA_015108175.1. Classification (NCBI taxonomy): domain Eukaryota; kingdom Metazoa; phylum Chordata; class Actinopteri; order Cichliformes; family Cichlidae; genus Pelvicachromis; species Pelvicachromis taeniatus. Next base: position 37,300 of record VURO01018386.1, read on the forward strand.
CCGCTACAGATTTATTCAAAAGTCCCAAGTTGTAGACTCACGTGCCCGCGCTATCAGTCGTGTGTTTGTATCATTTTTAAGTTTTCAGTTATTTCGGGTTGCAGCGGTGTACATTTAAAAGTGCCTCCAGAACAAAGCAGCAGCAGCACATGGGATGTAGCAGGCCGCGCGCCGTTGCTATCCCGTGAGCTGCCGAGTTAGCAGCTAACGCGAACATGGCAGCAAAAAAAAAAAATGTGTATTTTAAAATAATCAGTTGTCACTAGCTTTGCGAGCTCCATTGTGTTTATTCAAATGCCGCTGTCGGCGTTTACAAGCACATGTGAGCACGTGTACTGGTATGTAATTAGCATGTGTGAGTTAGCCATACTAAAGCAACTAAGTTGGCTAAGACAAGGGGCAATACAATGCTTAGAAGTGGTCGGGAGTGGAAGCGAATATATACAAACGTTACCGACACACTTCATAAGACTGCTAGGGTATTGTGTTAAGTGGTGTCTTTAAGAAATACTAGTAGATGAACAAAATTTAATTGGGTAATTGTCTAAACAACTAAACGCACTCTGGCAAGCTGCACGCGTTAGCCTGTGTGGCTAGCGCATGCTTACAGCGGACTGTTTTGATGGAGCCCTCGCGTAACTACTAGCTTGTGTGCTGGATTCTGCGTTAAGTTTGGAGCAGCTGCGGGTTCACGCGTGGTCCGCAGACCAGTCATTATAATCAGAATGCCTCACATGCGGCCAGCTTTAGCGGCCTGTGTGTGCACGGACACAGTAACATCGTCGATGTAGTCCCATGTGCTGTTTTCTTGCAGTGGCTATCAGATTTTTTTTTTTTTTTTTTTAAAATTTGGAAT
>VURO01018386.1:38611-69021 GCA_015108175.1 Pelvicachromis taeniatus
GTAGTGTGTTGTGTGTTGTGTTTGTTGTTTTTGGGGAGGGGGGGGGGGGGGGGACTCTTTGCCGGGACCGTCAAAATATGTGCATAGATGGTTGAGATGGTGAATAATTGTTGAGGATTTATAAGGGCAACTTAAGTGCTCAATAAATGTGCATAATTTCTGTAAGGAAATTGATGATTTCTCTGGCAACTTAAAAGACTTCATGCCTAAAAGAGTTTTCTGTTTTGTGCACTAAAAATCGCCATGAAGCTTGTTTAGCCTTACAAGGATCACTCTAGTTGGGAGGGAAATGTCTTTGATGAGTGAGGTCATACACTGCACTCATCACATACTGTTTGCCAGTTCCACTTCACATCTGCAGATGTATCAAACTGTAAACAGAGTTTGATCTCTGAATTTTTATTAGAGAAAAATTACCTACTTCAAAACTTGTCAAACCTGCAGTTAACCTCTTAACATTTGATAGAAGTGTGCCATAAATTGATAAATGTTAGGCTTGAGTTTATACCAAGCCTTCATGTGTGATGTCTAATGTATTTTTATTTATTTTTTTTTGTTATTCCTACTCTTAATAATGCTACATCTTATTTATCCCTACAGAACCCTGTTCACATCAGTCTCCTGGGCAGTCGTCACTGTGGATTTAAAGGCACAGTAATGCAGCGTCACACGAACAGTTTAAAGTCACTGTAGTGCCAAAGTGCTTACAGTGCAGGTAGTTTTGTTCAATTCTACTGCAGTGAAGGCACTTTCAGCACTCTTCTGATAATATTAACTGAAGGAAGCTGACTTGTTCACAAACACAGCCTGTATGTTTCAAGTCCTGAATCCACATACAATTGTTAATAGACATCTGGCAAGACCTTGTCATCTTGCTGTGAGGCTCAGCCCCCTGATGTTCTGGAGCAAAGCAGCTGTGTAAGAAGCAAACATGCTAAATGGTTGTTAGATGTTGTACATCCTGTCACTGTGAAAAATGATATTTCAGCAGTGCACAGAATTGGAGCAGCTACTGATTTTTTTTTTTTATAATGTATTTTTATTTTGCTTTATGTATGATGACTCTTTAAAAAAAAAAAAAAAAAATCCTGGCAAAATGTGACTACTACTAGTACTTATGCTAAGGTGCATCTAGTGCAGATAGTGAAGTAGACTAGCACCTACTGCCCTAAGTGCTCCTTCTGGCATAAGGGGCTGGGACTCTCATCTGCCATGTATCTGTGTGTGCATACATGCGAGAGTGAGAGTGTGGTGTTTTCTTTAATTTTATTTTTAATATATTTGTATGAATGCCCTTAATCTTAATTGAGGCTGTCCTCCGTTAGTTTTGCATAGTTGCGCTGCAAGAAGAAATAAGTTGTGCAAATCTATGCAAAACTGATGGTGGCCTGCGTTTCCATCCAAATCCTCTTTGCTCATCATCTATGAAAGAACGGTCTGGTTTCCAGTACACCTCTGTCAATAATGTAAAGACAGGTTTCAGTAGTATTAAAGTGCTTATAGTGCAGGTAGTCTTCTTACTGTTTAAATTCTACTGCAATGTGAGCACTTCAAGTACTCCTAGACTACATCGTCTTGGGAAAACTGCAGGGGTAGCTTATGCACGTGGGTCTCTGGTTAGTTTTGCTGGTTTGCTTTCAGCTTTTAAATGTACTGCTGTGCAAATCCATGCAAAACTGATCATAGCACTGAAAATAATCTATCAGAAGTGATCCCTTTCTGTGCAGGTTGGGAGAGGTGGCAATGCTCTGTGCTTGTGTGGTATTGCACTTGTCCCGGCCTGTTGAGGACACTGGGAATTGTTCTGCAAGTTCTCCCAGGATAGGTTTTTTTTTTTTTAAATTTGATTATCATGTCTTTTATTCATGTGTACCTATTCCTGACAAGCTTTTAAATGTAGGACACTTTAGAGTTGAGGTAGCTTGTAGCTTAGAGCTATATCTAAGAAAATATTTACTGTGCAGTGTAAATGCAATTGTGAATAAATACTTAAATGACTCTGTTGTTCAAGTTTTTCTTCAAATATGTAGTTCATTAGTTGGTTGGAAAGTTTAAAAAGTTTTTGCTTCATAGCACATCTTAACTACAGGGTGAACCAATTTCAAAGTGATTTTAATACCACAGGAGTTCTCCGGTAATGATTGAAACACATACTGTTAGGAAATAAAGGGATTCATGTAGTTGCCAGTGGGTTGTGTAACACAAACAGCTGCATTGACTCCAGGCAAGCTTGCAAAAGTATGGAAGAAGTTTGACTGTACACCTACCATGCATACAGACAGGTACACACTGAGCAGGTTTAGATGGTTTTGTTTTGATTGTAAGTTTACTGCAAGCTTCGATGTCTAACTTAAAAGCCTATATATGGTTATGAATTTGTATGAAAAATTGCATCGCTTTATACATTTTGCAAACTTGAGATTCACTATTCCCCCACTGATTTGTGGTCGTTATGCAATGTGTTTTACATAAAGTAAAACAATGTAGTTACCCTGTAATGACACGTTTATCATGCTTGAGTTTTTGAGATTTAAGTTTGAAATTATTGGGGGTTTTTTTTTTAAAACCTTGGGTAATTACAAAAATGCCATGTAGCAAAAGTGTGTATATTTACAATTGCCAGAAGGTTCAACAAACACTCCAGTTGAATAAAAAGAAAATTCTGGCAATTATGTCATGGTTCAGGCTTTGCAGGGTTAATGCAAATCCAGAGTAGTTATAGCTACCTTATTAAATGGACACTAGATGAAACCAGGAAACTATATAATTCTAATTTGGCACTAAGAGACAAATTTTATAACTTTTAAACAATGTTCCTCATTTTACTGTGAGTCTTCTCATCAGTGAAGTGGTGTCTGGATTCATAGTGTTTTTGAATTTTAATTTTCGGGGTGTATTTTAATTATTATTTGGGTGAATTCTTGAAGTAGTTTGCAATTTTACCATCCTCCAGCAGAGGGCGGCAGCTGTGCATTTAAGTCTTTGCTGGGCAGTGTAAGTGGCCCTGTACTGTACAATTGGAACAGAGCAGTATACAAATTTAACACATTTAATATGAAGACACAGTTATGATACTTAATGACTCCAGATTTGAGGAAATGTGCATTTCTTGATGTTCTTAGTTTTTACAAAATCAGGACAATATTGGGTTTTATTTCTTTGGTGTCTTGTTCTGCACTATTTTCTTTTACCTAAACCCCATTGCTATAAATACGTACTGTGTTAACTGATATCAACTGAGTGAGCGCTCCACCTGTCCTACGGTTCCAAGATCTAGCAGACTTCTGGTCATTGAGCAGGGTTTCCATTATTTGGCATTGTATGGTAGGCTGGCAGAGGGAGCCATTCACTGGAGTGTTCATCTTTCATTATCATGTCCTCTCTACTTGACAGACAAGATAAATGGGAAGCATCCAGAGAGGACATGAACTCAAAGATGCATTTCTGCTTGTCAGTCCGTGCAGATTGCTCTAGCAACCTCTATTTAAGTTGATGTCGAGAAAATCCTATGCCTTTATTAGACACAGAATGCTGCGTGACTGTGGACAGTTGGGTAAAAGGCAGCTGGTGCATTTAAGTTTTTGCCCAGAAAATTCCAATAAAATACCAAAAAGTACTTGCAATAAACTTGTATAACTGGGTTGCTTTTCTTTTGTCATACTAGCATGTTGGCTTGTTCCTTGTACAGACTGAAATATCTACCCGTGTAGCCTAGAAATGACTAGATGTTAATACATTTTGACAGTAGCAGTTTCCAGAGGATGAATCCCATGACCTTGGTGGGTTTTTGACTCTTCTTTAAATGCTATCGCGGGTTTTATAACTTTGAAATTTGCACAACTTGTCAGAAACTATATTGGATAAAAAATGGTACTCGTGGTTTGCTTTGGCCATTAATATTAAGCCATTAATAACCATTTTTCTACTTACATGTTAAACTGTGATTCCAAAAGACTTCTGCTAATTTGCATTGTGTGTAGAAAGGAAGCTTCCTCCTTATTATTTCAGCAAAAATATGCAGCATGTGATTTTAGTATAGTGTGACATAGTATATAGCAAAAGCATGATTTGATTATTCAAGGATGGAACATCTGATGTGTTATCAAATGTTGTTACTATTAGAATGGGAATTGAGTGAATACTTGCTGTTTGTGATATAAAGCAATGGGAAATTAACACGTTGCTTTGCAGTTTGCACTTAATCCCCGCAGTACAAAAGCTCTCTCTCCTGGATATACCAGACTTGTCTTCTTGCTTGATTGCATTGTTCATCTTGTAGCCCTTCTTAATCTGTATTCAGAGTTCAGCCTCTCTTTCTTTCCCTATCGCCTCATTTATGGAAAGAAATGATATAATTTTTTTACTAGCCCCTTAACCCATTAAAGAGGTATTTTTCAGTCCAGGTTTATTGCATTTTATTGTGAACAGTCTTACCCTCATTTTCTGCTGCATGAGTGGAGATGATACAGAACACAATAGTCAGGAAGACATTCATTCACTCTTCCATTGTGCCCTGCTTGTGCTTGAATGACAAATTGAAGACAAGACAAAAAAATAATAATAATTAAAAATTCAATATGCTATGCTTCCTTGAGGGTCAAAATGGGATGGGAGCCTATTTGTACCCACTTAAATTATTTTTGTTCCCTAGTGAAATTATTGTAGTAAATTTGTCAAGGATAACAGACAAAGAGGATGTGCGCACTTGAGTATGAGTCATTTTTCATGGAGGTTGGGTTTTTTTCTCTTATTTTTTTTTATTTTTATCAATGTTTAATACCCCCCAGCTTATTATCCTGAGCACAAACTCTTGTCCTGATAGCAGCTCCTAACCTGGAGTCATATGTGACTCTCATGAAGGCCACAATTTAGAAGATACCAATTTGATTTGTGTCTAAATCCTAACCTAAGCAGGTCTGTAGAGGTACTGCTTTCATGGTTATCAGTCTGAATTATTTTAGAGAAACCTAGCTGGCTCCTCTTAGTACCTATAGGGCTAATTGAATATTCAGAAGGGACCCTGTGTGTCTGTGTGTGTTGATGTTATGTCTCCAGGGATTGTTTAATTCTGCTAACAGACACAAAAAAGCCTGTGTGAGCCATGCTGCTGAGGCTGCAGTTCACTGCTGACATTCACTCCAGCCGGGGTCTGTTCCTTCAGCTGACCTCTGTGTGTTAACTATGGCTCTATCTCAAGGATCATGCCCGACCGGAGTATGAACTCCAATTTTACCCATGCATATTGCACACCACAGCTGTCAATTTATGCTAATGAGCTTTTGAATCAGCCATGAAAAACAATTAATTTTCTTAGCAGGTTGACGAGGAGTGTTCACAAGGAGCTTGATCACAATCCTTAGTGCTGGAACACTTGCTGACTATGTGGCTTGTGAAGTGAGACATCGACCGAATTCAATGTCTTTTCAAGATTGCAAAACAATATCCAGCATTCTTGATATACTGTGCTGTTTATTTTTAGACCTGAAACGATCTTAGCTTATTTATGGCCATTTTTATAGATTGTTATTTTAGCGCTGAAAACAAACAGATGTAATTCCAACAGTATTGTGTTTTACAGACACTGTTGTGTCCATTTCGTTGTGTTTAAAAGTAAAGACGTAATCACAAAAACCTTTTAATATAAATGTATTATTATGATTTGCTTTAATTGTCCTTTCATGACCCAATATGAATATTTGGAGCAATGAAAACGATTTGAGATGTATAGATTACATATGGATTTTATTTAATTCGTTTTTTTTAAAAAGAGCAAGAACAAATACAGGCCGATTTAACGATGAATATGGGAAGCTGCGATGTAAAGTAGAGGGTGCAGAAGGCAGTGTGTGCAAGAGAGAGCATAACTGTGGTTATTCGGCAGATCGCTAAAGCACACAAAATGTCTTTAACCAAACTGCTTTCATGCAACCAATCTCTGTCCTATTTTCACTCACTCTTGCTGTCACCTGTCTCTCATTTCCTGTCCTTAGGGAGTCAAAGTTCCCTTTGGCTTGAAAGCCTCTCCAATCTTTTTTCATCTGCCCAACTAATTTCCAGTAGGTCAGCCAGTAAGATGAACTGGCAGAGGTTTCAGCACTGCAGATGTTAAAACACCAACTGCTCCAGAGTTTTCTGGCCCCGGAGTGTGAGAGGCTATTTCAGGGTTATTATTGATGTGACAGCGGTAGTCTGTTTTACTGAATTTTGTATGTACATTTCTGTGGACTCGCAAAATCAGAAATTACATCAAATGATGTAATGTTTTTTGTTTTTATGAATACAAATGTATCAAAAATATTCGCATATGCTTTTTATGGTGCCCATGCAGTGTGGGAGCTTTATCTTGTCAGGACTTTTTGGTAATGTATTTAAAGAGGCTAAGCAAGAATAAATAAAGTGACGCTTGAATTTAAAGGGGGGAAATGGTGTGATCAATCGCAAATGATCCAACTGTACCATCTGTCTGATGGTCAGTGTTATTTATTAGTAGAAAACTTACATTTTTGTGTTATTAGCAGTTTTGTTTTTTGCAGGTTGGAGCTTTTTTTGATTCTAAACAACTGCTTACTGCGTTTGGAAAGAGATTGATGAAAGTAGTGAGACTTAACAGTAGCACTGTGGGTTGCAAAGCTAAGATGTTGAGCTAAGCAACACTAAAAGACAGCACAGAATTAAGGAGAACCACTGAGTTTGGTGGGAAATATCCACATACAAAAACTGTTTGTCTTTACTAAGAACATTACGCATTCCTATAGCAAATATGTGTTTGGTATTTTCAAATTTTTATGTATTTATTTAGTTAAAGGTTGCACATTAGTATCAGTAGGATGAATAAGAATTTTTTGAGAGTCATATACTTTGTCACTTCCATGATGGTTGAAGCTACATACAGTGCATCCAAGAGGTATATATGGTGCTTTACTTGTTCCACATTTTGTCAGGTTACAGCCTTATACCAAATTGATTTACTTGAACTCATTACACCATATACTCCATAATGACAAAGTTTGCTTGTTTTGCAAATTTATAAAAAGTAACACATATGAAAAAAAAAAACCATACAGTAAGTATTCACTGCCTTTGCCATGACACTCCAAACTGAGCTCAGATGCACCTTGTTCCCACTAATCATCTGTCAGCTGTTTCTGTAGCTTGACTGGAGCCCACCTGTGGTAACCTCATTTGATTGGACATGATTTTTAAGGGCACACACCTTTCTATATAAGGTCCCTTAGTTGACACTGCATGTAGGCAAAGTACAGGAAATAGTCTGTAGATATCTAAGACTGTATTGTATTGAGAAACAGATCTGGGGATGTATATAAAAATTTCAGCAGTAATGAAGATCCCAAGGAGCACTGTGGCCTCCATCATCCATAAACGTGTCATCCATAAACGTGTCATCCATAAACGTTTACATGTGGAACAAGTGTAAGTAGTTATTATAAGTAGTCCTGAAATTTCATTTTCCACAAGAGAGCAAGAAAAGGAAGGTTTGGCAGTGGTTTAGCAGTTACAGATCAGAGTCCTTACGGCGACATTTATACAGCTTGGTTCAAGATTTTTATAGTATTTCGTCGACAGGCTGGGTTTTGTGTGGGGAAATGTGGTGAATAATTGTATGACACAAAACGGGAAGCAGACTGTTTTCCTGAACAAATACAGCAATTGTTTTTGTAAGGTTTCTCAATGGCATATGGTGTATCAAGTGAAAGCTAGCAGAGAAATCCATTCAGTGTGTTTCTTCTATGAACTCTGAAGTAAAAATTCTAATTATAACTAAAACAAAATTATTTAATGGAAAATGCAGTCTTACATTTATTACTCTATTCCACTGATGAGACTGAAGCAACCTAAAACACTGTTACATGTTTATTTGTGATTGAAACATTAGATTTATTAGCACAGGATTACCACAGTAAATCCTATTTTCTGTTCTGTTTTCTGTTTACCGCATGAGCCAAAAGCATATTCCGCTTTTAGAGACAAATAACACTAGGCTTGCACATCCTTGTACAGGGTTTCTCATGGATTTGTAATATTTTAGCATACTATTTGTTATAATCTACACCACTACTTTTGGCCAACAGCACTGATATAAAAGGCAGAACACCTGGTGGCTCAGACAACTGTGCCTAGAGACATACATTTTTATTTATTTTTTTAAAATCTATTTTCAGTCAAAGAATATTTAAAGGATGCAGTTAAGTCATTTCAGCCCGTTGCGATCTTTTATAACAAAAACATGAAATACAGCATCTCAATAAAGGCACAGAACTATTTGTTCTTTACAGCTCTTTGACACATATGCCCCAATCGTGCGTGTTGATTTGCCATGATGTGTTATCTACTGACATTTTTTCTTTGTGTTTATGTACGCTATATAAAATCTTTGATACATTGATATCTAGGAAATGCAACCTTTTGGTCTAAGAAGTGTTTTGTTTTGTTGTTGTTGTTTTTTGGAGACCCAGAAGACATATTGCGTTCCTTCCTCTTTCTTCTTAGCAGTGTCTCATTAATTAACAAGTGGTGTCAAGGAGGATGAGAAGTGGTCGATAGCAGAAGGAGAAATGGTAACACTTCACCTTGTACTCTTGCCAGCACCATGGATAAAGAACAAAGTGCTTGAGTATTAGTTCTATTAGTATTAATTTAACTTAACTACAGTTCTGTAAAGAAGTGATCGAAAAAGTGAATTTCTATATTTGTATTATACGGTATACTTCTAACTGTACACTGGTTCATCTCATCGTATAAACAACAGTAACCTACAGTCATTTAAATGTAACCTAAAACTGTCACTGATGTGATTTCTACATGTAAATGCATATTGCTGAAGACAGGTTTGATCATTTCCAGTAATCCTCCCACTTCACTTGCACTGAAAAGATACGTTTACAGTTCCGCTGTGGCCAATGAATCATATAATTTGTCATAACTGAGTGATTCCCCTCTGAGCTAGTATTAGATTACTATGTCTCCTAATTACTCAGTCTGAATTTGCATAATATTGCACTTCTATCGTCTGAAAGTTTACAAAGTAAAGCTGCAAGCAATTATCTGTCACCATCTTCAGTCAGGAGAATTGACTGTTTGACCCTGCTTGTACGAAAATCACACTTGACACTTGTACTCCTGCAGGCAATGTCAAATGAGACAGCTGGGGCTAACTCAGGATGACACACATCACTGACTACTGCTAAAGATGTTCCATTTGTCAGAAATAAACCAATATTTCCTTTCAGCAAAAGCTCCCTGCTCCACTACATTTCATATTTGCTGCAAGGCAGTGCTGAATCTATGCTAGGTATGAAAGACCTCCTGTGGTGCGCAGGAGGACAACCAGGGTACTGGCATGCCCTTTGTCCTAGATGTAAGAACCAGTCTTCTTGCTAATGTTGTACAAAAAGTGTGCAAGAGATTTAGAGCTTCTTGACAGTTTTAATAAGAAGCTGGCAATGTTGCCAAACTGAATTCTGAGAGGATTCATCACTACTGAGATAACCATCACAAATCATTTACAGAGAAATTGTGATTTTAGGAAAGTTGATCTTGTCTTGCCTCAGTGGCACAGTGCGCTTTGCACAACATATGAAAATGCAGTACATTGTTATACAAAGACCTCTATCCTGTGATGATGCATCGCTGTAAATAATTGAATTTATCTCATGCATTTCATTGTAATGAAAGAACAGAGGAAATCAAAAAAGGAATGTGTGGGATTACACGAGAACAGAGGTGTGAGGGTACTATTGGTGAATTCGTGGGTGGATTGCGGGCATATCTAAACCAGTAGTGCATCAACAATTATCCGTTTCGGGTGGCTGCGTTCAAACTAAAAACAAAATATGTTATTACTATTAAGGAGGATTTTTGTCCCTAATAATAGCTGGTCATTCAACAGATGAGCATTACATTAGTGTACAATCACAAATGCCAATATCAATGTATTTAAAAGAAATAATAATAATTTTTCTAAAGTTCTGCAAATAAAGAGTCACTATCTTAGCCTCCAGCATCTCAGTATAAGTTAAAGTGGCTTTGAATTAATGAGCTGGAACAACTACAGCAGTGTCATCTTGGTAATGGAGTGTGGACTGAGGGCTTTCACATTATCTCAGTGTAACAAAGCAAAAAACCAAAGAAATCAGATCAGTTTGTAACACATTGGCACATAAAGCTACAAGAAGCCTCTGCATTACATGCATTCCATCGTTTCACCATAAATGATTTTTTTTTTAATCTAAACTTTCCACTTTGTACCTTAGTTCATATTACAGTGCTGCTTTTAAATTTACAGTAATTTGTTTGTTTGTTTGTCTAAGTGAGACCTATCACATAAGGTTTTATGGTACCATTTTTATTTTATTTTATACAACAGCTTAATTCACAGTCTCAAAGTAATAAATTAAAGTTAAGGATGTTTCTGCCTCGTAACCCAAAATGATCTTATTAAGCAACAATATCTACCATATAGCTTTAAACCTTACTTTAAAACACTGCCAAGCAGAATATTGTAAGAAATTTTCATTAGGCTGTACACAACTTCCTCAGTAGATGTCTGCTCAGATGCATTGATTTGCTTCCTTAATTAGCTGGTTTACTATAACTGGCTTATTTATTTCAATTACTGTCAACAACAAACTTCCAGAAATATTGATGATACCCAATCTTAGCTACTAATGGAAGTCAATTAATGGATGTCTTACTTTTTAATTCTATTATTTTCTTCTCACTGAGTTACATTTTTTTCTTTGAACACACAAACATGGATTTAATCTTTTCATGATCTAGCCATTGTGGATTGTGGAGTAAATGTAAACCCAAAGTGCATGATGCAGGAAGTAAAACTTAAAAGAAAACGTGAGACATTTTATTTTGGCAGATTCAAAATCCACTAACTAAAATAAAATCCCAAACAATGTCCGAAAGGCAATCAAACATAAAATCCAAACAGAGCATTAAAAATATCAAAAAGGAATAGTGGTTTAAAAAATGAATACCACAGGGCAGCTAAAGCAGACAGTTCAACATTAGACACTGGGTGGCTATAGGCCACAGCTAAACATAATCAAGACAAACAACAGATACTAAGTAAAACTCAAAACATGACACAAGGGGCACCAACTAACAGTGAAAAACAAGAAATCCCAAGAAAACCAACTAAAAGCAGACACATGCAAACTCACACCTTAACTTGAGGCAAAGGAAACCAGACACACTAGAACGATTAATTCAAAACAACAAACAAAACACAACGTAGCACACAACTGAAAGTCTTCAATAGGCTGGAATCAATAGAAATCAAAGATTCAAAAGAAATGCAGAGTGTCAAATTCATTCATTCAAGGAATATCAGGAAATGGATTGGTACTCATGTAACACCTTTCTACTCAATTTGAGCACTCAAAGCACTTTCTACTAAGTCTTATTCACCCATATAGCACTTTTTCTGACATTCACTCACACACACTGATGGATGCATCAGAGCTAAGGTGTTCAGTATCTTGCCCAAGGATACTTTGACACGTGGACTGGATGAACCAAGATCAATCTATCGACCTTCTCATTGGTAGACAATCCACCCAACCACCAGAGTCACAGTTCCCCCCAGAACTGGATGAATACTAAACAGTAATTACGACTACAAAAATGAATACTCAAGAATTCTACCACTATAAATGCAAGAATTGCCAGAAAAACTTGAATATAACAACCAAATTTTCCCAAAACACAGAGATCCACTCAGCATGGGAGGATTGAACCCCTTTTGTCTGTTTAGTTTTTAAGCTTTTTTTCCTCCTTAAATTAATGAATGAAACTTAAGTGAATGTTACTATGATTATTGGCACTACAGTATCGCTCTGACGAAGTAAAAATAAAACAAAACAGCTAAAAGAAACTCACACTTTATTTATATAAGCAAATGTCACACACAACAACATACTCATTTACCCAGTTGCAAGTTTGAAACTGTTTATACCCATGTTTCTTGTAAGTGCAATGATTATGACAGCATGAAGAAGATCATCATCCGATGTTACTTGGCTTGTATTTAAAGTAAGAATATGTTTGTGTCTCTAGCATAAGCTATAATTTGATTACAATTTTGGACCACACTGATTCAAACTTGTCAAGTGCATCAAGGATCAGTCCCCCCCACCCAAACCCCCACCCATTCAACTTTCATTCATTGAAAGGGTTTTTTATTTTTGTTGCAAGCAGTTTGATGTTTGAAATTGAATGTATTCTTGATGAGGGAAGCTGGGAATTGGCTGGCTGTCAGATCAGCACTATTATCTGCCTTTTAGGTTTGAAGCAAATTAGACTTGGAGTCCCCAAGGTGCCTGGACCCTTGCATGCTGGCAGTGTTGAATTCTCTGAGCGTGTCACTTCCTTGATGGAAATTCACTTTAATCAGAAGAAGATTCACAGCCCCACTGGACTTGTTCACAGCTTTTTGATTTGTTTTCAGGGCATGCCAAATAGCATTTTTTTAAAACTTGAAACTAATAAATAAATAAATCAGTAGCATATCTGACCAGTCAGTAATCTCAAAAAGGCCTAAGAAACGTTTATTAATGAACAATCAAACAAACCAAAAGATGGGGTGGCGGGCCCAAAAGTGACATAGACATATTTTAATGCAACATGCACCAACTTTATGACAGAAATGCCAAACTATGATTTAAAAAAACAAACTAGAAGACAAAAAGGGAAACTATGATTTAAAGGCAGATGTGCACAATCAGTGTCTGACATAATAATAAATGTGTGATAACACAGTTCATGCAGAACTGTTTTTATGGACATATTTGGCAACACCAAATACTACCTGTATGCACACAGGTGACTAAAAATGTTTACTTTAAATTTTGTTTGTCTTTAAACATGTTTCTGAAAAATTGGTGAAGCTAAATTGTCTTTTTAGTTCATACATCACCAAGTTTTCTGAGCCGGTCTTTGATGAAACAGAAAAAACAGACAATTATATGTTGCTGTTTTTCCTTTTCTGACCTCATTCGATGAAAAGGGACACGGTCATACCATGCAAATACTCCTAGGGAGAAAGATTCAACAGAGTAAACAAATTTTAGGAAGTGAATTTTCCACTAATATCAAAGTTTAACAAAAACACAAAAAACACACATGATGATAACATGATCACAATGACAGTTTGCGCTTCAACACTAAAAGCAAAGCACATAACAGGCTGGTATTGAATTTGACCAGGAGCAAATACTAGGCAAAAGCATTACAGTTTATTCTGTAATACCGTTGCTGTGGTGCTCCATTCTTGTCTTTAAGGAGGGTGATGCAGCATTTAGAACTGTGACATCACTACAAGAACCTGCTGGCCAGTTTGGGACCCTCATGTGTGAAGGTTGCACATTCTCCCTGTAGGTTTTCTGGATTCTACATAGAGTCCAAAGGCATTCAAGTTAGGTTATTATGTTATTCTAGCAGTAGCTGTTAAGATATGGATGATTGCTCGTCTCTCTTTCTTCACTCAGTGACAGACTGGCAACATGTTCAGCTTCTACCTCATGCCTGGTATCAAATGCATCAACTCTAAAGTGGATAAAGACAAAGATAAATTGATAATAATGAATGGGTTTTTTTGTTGTTGATGTTTTGTTTTTTCCAGAGACCACAATGGTTACTGTCATAGGTTAACCCAATAACACTCACCATGCAGTAGCATTCTTAAATCGGTTAAGGTGATATTTCTACCTCACCTTCTACAATTTCAGTGTTTTTACACATTTTTGTGATATTTTTTCAGTGGAGGATTTTGCCTTATAATTGTGTATTGTTGTTTATGTGGATACATTCTTGAGAGCCTGTCTGTTAATCAAGTTTCCCAGGAGGGACAATATCTTAATTAATGGGGAAAAAATCCACAGTCCCACAGCAATTTGTCATACAGTACAAAATTCAGTTATATATTTATGCTCATTGGCACAATTGCTCCAAATGTGTTTCTTGTTCATGCAAGCAACCTATCCATTTAATTTTCACTGCTCATTCATTTCAGAGACACATTTTTGATATACTTTTCGTTGGTGTTATTTTTGCTCATTTGCTGTTTCCTTACTTTTTTCACACACTTCTTGGTTAGGGGCAGGCACCACTTGGTTAGGTTAGGAAAAGGATCATGATTTGGGTAAAAATACAGCTATTACTTTAAAGCTCATCTTTTAAGGTTGCCTAGGTGATGGAAAAAAAAAATCCCCTAAAACATGGTGCCAGCATGAAACATACTTCCAATTAAAATACATTAGTTTCAAAGTCCTACTGACTGTGACAAAAAAAACAACAAAAAGAAAAAAAAGGACATTTTCTGTCCATGCACAGTAAAAATAGATCGCATTTCCTCCTGGTTTCATGACTTTGTGTGAGATCGGGCTGAAGTAACAGCAGTAGGCTGTGTCAGGCTGACATTGATTGCTGGGCTGCTTCAGTATAAAATACATGATTTTTAAGTACAGCGATTCTTTTTCTTCTTTTTTGGATTTTGTTTCTTGAAACTTTGGAGGCAAAAACGATCTCACTCACTTTTTAATTTTTTTTTATTTACAAGCCCACATGCTGTTTTCCACTTGTTCCCATCTCTGTCGCAATCCAAACTAAAGCACATGCAATCAGTGTGCTAAGTTGGACATTTTATGATCACGGTTTGGATCTTGGTCTTTCTTTGGTTTCAATCATCTTGTCTTATCTGAAAGTCTAAGCCATCAGGTGTGTTGTGCCCTACAAAGTCCCACAAGTAATTGGACTCTCAGTATATTTTCAGAACATCTTCCAGGCACCCTGAACAGTCCGAATCATTATGGTTTCTGGCAGATACAGAGCTAACAAAGGATTAAACCAGAGAGGAGCCAAGGAGTGTCAGGATTTGGTTTGTTTATCCCAGCTGCGTTGTTTACAGGCTCTTGTGCCATAGTCTGCTTAAAGACAGCCCAACAGACATCAGAGAGGTGTTGGTGTCCAGGAGTTTTGTCCAGCCTATCTCCCTCATACTCATCTGCAGGCTCAATGTGTCCGCCTTTGGAGAATGATTGACCACTAGCCTTAGATTGAAATTGATTGCATAAGGGCTATAACAATGAAAAGCCTTTGGTATTCTGGCAGTAGCAGTGGAGGAGTGTCAGAGGATTGGGCTACTGCTGTCACTAGAACAACAGGGTTCTTTATTAACGTATTGTCTAGTAGTCAGATTCCTAAGATCAGAGTGAGCCTTTGATCTTAGAGATACTGTGCTGCTAATTGGGTTGTATTGATCCATCCAGCGCCTGCCCATGATGGCACAGTCATGATGAATGTCAGTCTGCTGTGCTGAATGAAAAACTGGACTAACCAGCTTTGAGTTCAGCTGGGTTGTCTGGGTGATGTGCTGTGCCAGGTTCTAGACAGAGAAGAATCAAACATAAGTGGCACAAAAGACATCATTACCAGTCTGCTTTAAAGTTTTCTGTAAAACATGTTGCAAGGTTTCAAACTTTTTCGGGGTCCATATCAGTCTTGATGTTGTATAATAAATCGTAAGCTGTTCTTCTATGAATGTTCTTAACAAATGTGCCTTGCATCAGAAGAAAAAGGTTAATTATTAAAATTATGTTACCACATTTTCAAGCAACATTTTCTAATAGTTATGACAGTAATTTAAACAAAAATGGGGGGTGAGGGTGTAAATATTTGTTATATTGCCAAGTCTAATGAATATTTAGTCCTAGCAGATTTTTATTTGTAATTGCCTCTAAAATACAAATCTATTTGCAAAAGATTGAAATGATTGATGAGAAGATTAAAGAGTTCTAAGGGAACATTTACATATCCAAATGTATTAATTTTAACAGACATCACTTTGTATTCTGCTCTTTTGCAAAACTTGGTTGGTTTGCTGCTGTATTATTCTGACACTTGTGCACAACTGAAGAGTTGTACAACCCCAATTGCACATTTATTTTAGTCGCTCTGAGAAATTTTCATTAGATAATAAGTCAGCATAGTGAATGTCCTTAAAATTTCTAAGACATTCACTCCAGGAAAACTTAGTATTACATAAATGTGCTACACACTCTGGATTACTTGTTGAAATGGTTGATCCATACCACTGATGCTGACACAGCCTTCAACGAAGAGTATCTGCTACTAATTCATTATGCTGCATTAAATGCCCATGGAGCAGGAAGGGGCAAAGCTTGAAGGATTGTACAGCATATTAAATCTATCTTGGTGAACCTCAGTAGAATGAAGATATCCCTTGAAGTTCAAAATGCACATATAAAATCACCGCTTGAAAATAATAGTGTTTAAGGTCCACGCTAATCTGGGAAATGAATGGTTAATGGTTAAACCTGGGAAGTTAATGCACTATAATTTACTATGTTACTATTGTGACACACCTGTCCTTGTCTCTCTGCAGCCCCTAATTCAGTTTGAGCATAACAAAATTTGTTGCACATCATTAAATTTAAATATTATCACATGTGTTAGTAATGAATCTTTTGATATTTCTCAAATGTACAACACCACAGTGTTGTTAAGTTTGGCCATATGTATTTTTACTTGAATCCAACCACAGTCCTTCTAACATTACTCCCATAAAAGAGGTCAGCCATGCAATGGCTAGTGCAGCCAAGGTGATCGTGTAAAGACAGCGCATTAAAATAGTCAAACCTAGACTGCACACTTATATATGTGCAAAACTACCCAGCTTGATTGCTTTACTCATGCTGTCTGCTAGTGTTTTCAGGTTCTGTAAGGTGGAGTTCTTTTACTTATGGCAGTCCAGATAAAGATTAGACTGCAATCCAATGATATGAGAATGTCAATTAATTTTCTGCAGCCCCAAGCACAAAGACATTTGCTCTTTGCTTTTTACAGAACTAGACAGGATTTTGTAATTGATGATAATTTAAAGATGTTAGCATTTTTGCTTAAGAGGTTTTTATAGTATACCACATTTGGTACATAGTTATACTGTTGTCAATTGTAGCAGACACAAGATTTATTTTCTGTGTGTGTTTTTTTTGTACTTTAACTGTTGATAATTCTTCGTTATATAATAGATTCATTTCTCATAGTCAACAAAGCACATGGCCCAGAGACATCTTTGTTTCTATTGCAATGAACAATGGCAAGGTGAACAAGAATGAATGATGAAAATATGCTTGTGGTTTGAGTCTTTCTGTGCCCCAGGCTTGTTAAAAAATATACAGGGCTATTCTGGACATATACTTTATAGTGGAATCCTTAGTTGTAGATGCAAATATGCAATAACAAGTCCAAGTATGTAGAATCAGTTGCAAGCCACCACAGTCAAGAAATCCTTTATATAACTAATAATATAATAATAATAATAATAATAATAATAATAATAATAATAATATAATGAATACTTAATACTTATGTACCTTTACATAAGTACAGTATTTGTGAGCTTTGTTGGTATTCCTAACTTTGTTATCACTTGTGACAGTGTGCTTGCTGTTATTGGTGTGACTGTCATTATTTTTACCCAGGAGATTCTGTCTGTCTGTATGAGTGTCGTCATAGCAAAATGTGGTCCTGGAGATAGCTTCTTCAGCAAGTACTACAAGAGAGGTGCTTTACTGTAAACACAATATTTTCACAAACATCAGTCTCAGTTGCAGTTGGATCAAAATGCAGATGGTGTTTGATGAGTGTGGCCCAATACATGAGGACTAATTTTGTAACTAAATAGTTTACATCTACCATTGTCTCCCATTAGGACACATTGTTCTACCTTTTGGTTTAATGCATTTTCCAATTGAATATTTTCCATCCACTAACATTTAACTGTTCATATAACTTTCATTTTAAATGAAAAACTGGAGCTTAGATTTATTCTTTGAGTTATTTGTCTGACACTTATGCCGCATTTACATCTTAAATGTCAGTTGCACTTGAACTGCTTTTCATTCTTCTGCTGAGACTTAATGTTCTTTATGTATCACTTACATGTATTTTTAAAACACTGCTGCTTTCATCTCTTACTTTTCAATTGACAAGATAAATGCTTCACTTACACACTTCACCTTGATTCAGTGCTTACTGTGAAACTTCTTTCATCACATCATTTCAGCTGCTTGCTGAGCTTTATTCAGGATCTGTATTTTGACTGTCATACGATTTAATATGTTTTATGTGTCCACTGTAAAATGTCAGGAGTGAGAGTAAATTTTGTTGCTGTAAGTTGCATTTTTGTGATTCAACTCATAAGTGGGTTAGAATTTTTTAACACACACACTTTCCCTTCGTTGTACATTATTAGACTTTCAAACATTAGACTTCAATAGCCTCCAGTGTGGGAGAGTAAATGTATTAACTATAGTTACTTATCTTTACATCTAAGTACCTAGTTGTATGTAAAGGAGTTCCATAATCCAAGCAGAAGAAAAGTCATTGTGATCTGCTAGAGTTAGTAAGAAAGACATCTAAGATCATGCATTTTTATTTTTCATATACATATTCAACAAATTATAATATATATTTAACGTTAACAAAATAAACTACATGTGATCTCTGTTTGTCCGTTAAACATAAACGTATCAAGAATTTGTTTTAAATATAAGAAATTAATTAAATATTAGCTTGAATGTAATGAAAATATTAGTGATTACAAATTGGGTCATGACTTAATATCTTTGTTTTTGGATGTGGAGTGTTATTGTAGAACACAACTTTTATTGTGCTGCCTAGCATTTTTTTTTTCAGGATAGTCTCCAGTGTGACACACCTGAGGAAATATATGGAAACCTGTAGGACATTTATTGTTCAATCAAATAGTAATAAAAGAAAAAAGAATTCAAACACATATAAGAGCTTAGTAGTTTAATTAGCCAATTCAAATATTTATCTTAGTTATTAAATCTTTAACAATTTGTAAATTATTTCTAAATCTCAGTATCCCCGAGCTTTATGTCCCAATAAGAATGCCCAGAGTGTGGTGTTCTTCAGTGAACGTCCAAACAAAAGCAATTTACAAAGAACTCTGTGAGTGATAAAACTGAATCAATCTCACCTGGAATGCTGCCCGATTCCAGCGGAGAATTGAAAGTCATGTACTGAATAGGTAGACCTAGATGAACTGTCTAATTATTTCAAATGCTAATTTAGCTGTGAAGCAGACAGCATTTGTTTATCTTTCTCTCAGCAGGTGTCCTAGCAACCCCACTTACCCAAACACGGCAGCTTGTTTCACCGGGAGTGGATTAAAAGTTTCTGTCTTCTGAGCATCTGTTCAGTGCAGCAGGAGATGGCATGTCTCCCCATAGCTCCAGACAATTCATGCAAGAGACCATATTCACATCTCTGAGAAATATGAGGGACACAATGGTTGAAGACACAGAGATTTCCAAACTGCTTATCCTATAAAACATTCCACATTTTCAGTGTTTAAAAAAAAAAAACATGCAGATGAGACATAGACACAAGGGGAAATGCCCAAAACACTTTGCTTTCTCATATGCACTTATTTCCCTGTAGGTTGTCCCAGTAAGGTGTACGGAGTGGTTTGGATGGTTGAGAAATTCACTGCAGGAAATACTTGAAAGAAGGTGGTTTATAACTGACTCTTCAGAGGCACTCAGTTTGAAGTCAATTGGGTTTTGCTTGTGATTTTTTTTTTTGTCACAGTGAAGTTGAAATTTGTTTACTGTTCTCCAAAAGAGCATATAAAGTTTATTGTAAGATAAAGAATGACAGTTTTAACACATCATTCCAACAATTGTGTTGCTTTGTTGTCACTTAAGAATCATCTCTCAGTCGTGAAAATGTCTCATTACATTATGTCTTCATCGAAATAAACCAGATATTTGTAATATGTGCGTTTATGTGACTTTGAAAAGGTGTGCTGTCTGAATTCTTGATATGATGAGAGCATTAAGAAAAGAAATTTATCTTATCTATATTAGACCACGGATGGATCCATTGTGTGAAATCCATTTTTCAGTTCAGAATTTAGTCTGGTATGAAAAATGCCAGAAAATGGAGTAAAAGAATGTGCAAGACAGTTTTTTTTTTTAATGAAAAGAATTCATAACCCATCCTTTTCACACTATTGTGTGTGAGGTCAATTCACTTAATGAGTTAAAATGACATCAATGAGTATATGACCTTCAATATACAAAGAAAAAGAGAGAATTAATGAATAGCATGAATGTCAGTGTGATAAATCAATATTAAACAAACTTTTAAAGTAATGGCAATTTCACAATGACATTGTGATTCACTGATAAAATGGCAAAAGGTTGAAATTCAGCAATGAAAAAAGTCCTTTATTTCAGTATTACTGCAGGACATATTGTGCTTCTAATGTCTGCTAATCAGAAATGTACCACAGCAAACCACATTGAAAAAACTATTCTGGTATTTTTTTTTTCCTTAGTTGGGTTTGTTGTGTTTTTTGTTTGTTTGTTTTTTAGTTATTATAGGCTACAATTAAGCGTCATGTGTTGGCATCACACAACCAAGCTGTACATATTTATCTGGGAACCATCTCTGTTTATGCTCTATTCTCTGTTGTGTATGATAAGAGCAATTTATCTCAATATTTGCACGATATTAGCAACAAGATGATTATACTGCTATATACAGCCCCATAGCAGTATCATTATATTAAACTGAATGCTGATTAACCGTGCTATGCATTATATCACGAACAATTGTTTATGTAACCTAGACAAACATTGTGAGTTTGACTTTGCTTTGAATTCTGCTTCTCATTATATTTTTTCTCTGGCTAAATGACATATAGAAAAGAGTAAAATTAGTTGCCTACTTGGTATTAACCCATGACAGCGTTATTATCTAATTTGCAATTTCTGGTGTTTCTTTAAAACTTTCTTAGAAAAAGGCACATGGCAAATTGTCACCAGTGTAATTCTTGCTATTTTAGTTCAGTCCGTGTTCAAATCAACAGTGGTACTAAAAGAAAGAGAGAAAATACTAATTTTAGCCACTTTTTTTTAGAAAAAAAAAATTGTACACAATATTGTGGAAAATGTGACAGTCATATATATATATATAGTCTCTCGCCTTAGTGTTCCCCTGGACAGGCTAGAGGAGGTGGCTGGGGAGAAGGAGGTTTGGGCTTCTCTGCTTGGGTTGCTGCCCCCGCGACCCGGCCCCGGATAAGCGGAAGAGGACTGATGGATGGATGGATGGATGGATGGATGGATGGATGGATGGATGGATGGATGGATGGATGGATGGATGGATTTTGGTCAAAATTGGGTCAGGAAACATGACAATAATCCCAAACACCCCAGGAAATCAACAACAGAATGAATGAAAAAGCAAAGAATTAAGGTGTTGACGTAGCCCAGTCCAAAAGCCCAACTCAAACAATGCACTGTCATTATCAAAGATCTTCACTTTGACATCGTCTTTTCAGTGAACATTGTTTCAGATTGTCATGAACTTAAACATTTAACATGCTAACTAAGGCCTGTATAGTCTGAGGTGTAGCTCATGTTTTGTTTTTTTTTGTTTGTTTTTTTGCAGTTTCTCTGAGCACTGCATGTTCTGACCTTGAGGTGAATTTGCTGGGATGCCCTCTGATCAGAAGATTATGGCACTGTGTTAACTCACACCTGAATGGTCCAGATGACCCAGTCCAGACCTCAATCCAACTGAAATGCTGTGGTAAGACCTAAGGAGTGCTGTGCATACATGAATGTGCGCAAACGGAAGCAACATTGTAAAGCTGAGAGACTGATGCAGTCATACAAGAAACTATTATTTCTTGTTAGTGAAGCTAAAAATGTAACGTAATCACGGTAATTCACCTCAGTATTTCATATATTTTCATATAACTGCATAAGAAAATAAATTCCAAGTAAACTTATCTTAAAGAATTATTTTTAGGCTTTCTACCACTGATGGAAATTTAAATTACATAATTTAAACAAATTGCTGAGTATACTGTTTTCAGAATAAGGACAGATGAGACAGTGCTTGAGAATCTGATGATTATACACACGATTGTATTTTTAAAAGCTTGGTCTGGTAGTTATCTACTTTGTGTTTGATTTGAATCTGAGGCCATATTTTTAGGTTTTCTGCAGAAACTGAGCATCAGTGTGATCTGACTGTAAGCTTATTCACATCGAACAGAAGGATGGTAAATAGTTCTGAAATCCTTGAACATACAGTTCATATTTCCTGATTGCATTATGTTGTGAAGTGACTTCTTGTTGTTATGTAATTTGTGGATATTTGTTCCAGAATTTAAAAACATAATCACATTTATTTATGACACAAAATCCTGAAACAGAGATTTTAGGGATGTAGCAATTAACATATTCCTTTGCCGTGTTTTTAGATGATTTTGTAACAAAAAGGTTTCTGAAAAAGGTTTCTGAATTACACTACACAGCCTATCAGGAAAGCCTACACCAAACGTGCATGAAAGAAGATTTATATTGGTTGAACCTTGGAAGTGACAGCAAATTTCAGCACAATACAGTGTTTTTATGCAACTAGAATATTTGGGGGATCATAGAGACATTGTTCCCTTTCCTCATGTATTGAGGATTTGGAGAAGATGTACATCTAGCTTGTATATTGTGGTCGTGCCAATGAGTCATTTAGTCCAACACATTGACAGAAATCTGTATTCATCTTCCTGAGATTAAGTGAAGCATTCACTTTACTTGCCACATATTTGATATCAAATCCATATAAGCTGTTCCTTACCCCCTTTCACGTTTGTGAAAATTTGTGGACACAGCCAAAAACAACAGTCGGCCTGTTTTGATTCAAGGCATCAGCTCTGAGATCCCCACACTTCTTATTGTGCCGCCTTGTTTTTTGGAGGGGTTTTTTAAACAGAGAATAAATATGGATTTTCTAATCTGCATGAGGAATGTGAACAGAGCCTGAGTCGGTATAGGAGAGAAATCAGAGTGCATTAGGATGTAGGGCAGGTAGAACAATTTGACTCATATTAAAATACATCTTTATTTGTTGTCATGACTTGCAGGTAGGTCAAACATTATGCAATGTGCATTTAATAGTTTATTCACATTCTCCATATCAATTTTCCATTCAAAAACATAAACCCCTCAGTGCTTCTCTAGGGGAAAAAAAATCACTTGTCACTTTCTAGACTTTTATTACAGTCAGCCTCTTTTTGTTCCGATCGTACCTTAGCTTATCTTCTTCACCCAATGGTGTTGATTTATTTCAGTTTTCTTATCTTAGAAACTGTGCAGTAACATTGACGGAGCTAATTAAAGATTGTAGCAAAAGTGATATAAAAAGTCAGTTCACAGGTTCTAACAATACTATCCCAGATCCTATCCCAGCTACCATAAGGTGAACAGAAGAGTACACAAAACATAATTAAACAAACTCACATAAACCATCATCATCCCAGCCAGTCCCCACTGGTTACAAGAGCGTCTTTATTACTTACCAATTTTAAGTGAAAGATTAATCATCAGTGGATTCACACTGTGCAGGTTAGCATTAATGTGTACCTTTGGACCAGATGGAGACAGGTGCACAATCGCTTCATTTCTTAGTTAATTGTTTATAAACACTTCCTTAAAATAAATAAATAAAAGTTGATGTTTTTAAATAAATGCAGCCAAAGCTTTAATTTGAAGGTGGGATGTAGGACACGATGAAAAGTCCTGTATTAATGTTTTGTGATCGCCATATTAAAAGGAAATACAGATGCAATGGTCCAGGTAAGAGGTGAATATATGGTGCTCTCCAAGGTGCTGTACATGCAGCTGTCAGTGGCAGAGAAACTGTTTAAGCCTCTCACTTTATTTTGCACCAGGTGTTAGTGTTACTTATTAGCAGAAGCTTATGAGACAATATCTTAGCTGCAGTTCAAACACTCAACTCGTCTGTGTATGTGTGATGTGTGTTTTTCTCTCTTGGTTGCGAGACTTAAGAGGTTGTTACTGTGCCTTTCTTCACCTTCTAATGTTCTCATAATAAGCACTGTAGGTGTCACAGCACTCAGTGTTTCTCTTCTATTAAGTTCTGTTTGTTTTGTTCTGAACTGTTAGTGCGACAGTATGCCAAAGTTATACTTTAGTCACCTTGACGGCTGAAGTGTTTATAGTTTCGACAAGTATTTTCTGTGATTTTGACAAGATAATAAAAGTTAAATGTTACTGCACGTCATGTTTCTGGGTCTCTGACCTAGTGTTTGGAGTTTTGTAAAGTTTATGTATCTTTGAATTTTGTATTTTAGGTTATCGTTTGTGTTTTTTTTTTTCCATGTCCATGAGCTTTCTGTTGTCAAATCTTAGTCTTTGTGGTAGGCAGTTTTCTGTGTTGTTACTTCCTGTTTTGTTTTGGTAGCTCTTGTCCCATGTGTATTGTATTTACTTTTGCTGCCTTTGTCTGGTTATTATGTGATTAGTTTCAGCTCTGTACCTGGGTATTTCCCACATTTTAATGCTTCTCTGACACCATATTTAGCACTGTACATCACTGGCTGGTTTGGGAATGCCTTGAAATCCGAGAATAACTGTGGTAGGTTAGAGCAGCATATTACTATGTCGTTAGGAAACTTGAAAGCTATCTTGGCTGAGAATTTTGCAAGGGATTAATTCTTCATTGTATTAAAATCATTCATCTGGATGAAATCATCCCTTGGGTTTCAAAGTTGGATACATTAAAGTGTGACATGTCCAGGTCAAAATGCCTCACTATAAAAGTAGAGCAGAGAATTCATGAAAGGAACTACTAAAGGATGAAGAGACTAACGGCTAAGTCTATCATCCCTTCACTGAATCTCAAAACAGGGGGGGGGGGGACTACATTTGTTGTTGGAATAGTGTGTGACCAGTTGCAAACATAAATGGGAGTATACGTGTATTTTGGTGCTGTGATTAGCAGTGTTTTCTGTATGCGACTTCTCCGAACCTCTCAAAGGACATGATCGGCATGAACACACATTAAGAATTCTAAAAATAATGACCGTCTTTCATGTAGAGAACTCATAAAGGCAGAGTACAGGCACTTTAATCAGTAAAGCAGAACATGCCTCAGTGTTGCCCTTAAACCTGAACCCCTTGGATTTGGATATTTAATTGAAAATCTTCCAGTGCTACCATCTGAAATAAGCTGGTGTCACTTTTAAAGAACTTTCAAAATGTGGTAACCCATCCCAGTGGAATCCTTTGCATGGTGATGGGAGCTGCGTTAATTCACTGTTGATCTACCCAGGGATCAAGCTGTTCCAAAATCAATAAAGCCGTCAAAGCTTGCCTTCTGGTCTTAATGAAATTCTTTACATCCGTGACTTGTACAGTTTGATACTACAGAACCTGATAATTTGCTTCTGTATCAGATGAATGTAGTGAAAAAATATCAGCATTTGCATTTTCTAAGCTCAGCAGAATTACCGCCCCCCCAGTGGACCATGAACGTGCGGGCCAAGTAAAGGGTAGTTAAGTTACAGATATTAGAGGAAAAAAATCCAGGAGTAACGGACTGCATTTTATAATTCATACTCGCGAAAAACAATGGGATATAGGCACAGGCGTACATGGCAGTGATTCAATTTTAAAGTCGGCTCCATATCTATATCTTCCCAAGTATTCCTGTAAGGGTTTCAGGATTTATTGCAACAGTAGTGAGGCCATGTGTGATGTATAACGACCGATTTTTAATCCATTAGCACCTACAGGATGTTTTATGTGTTTGTTACTTTCTACCAGGTTGTATCTCAAAGGCAGGTGCCGACCTGCTACACTGGATGAGGCTCGATTCCACTCCACGTTTTGTGTCCCGCTTTTGCCCTGCCGGTGCATCTGAACACACAACGCTCTCCTCCACAGAGCATTTTCACTTCTACGCAGCTACAATGGGCTTTCTTTGCTGAGCGAAGTTGAGTCAACAAGCCGGGAAACGCGCTCCTTGGATTCATGTGGCACCTTTACGCTCACAGCTTTCTTTTCTACTGCGCCGAGGGACTTTCAACTGAACTCGGTGGCGATACAAATCCGTTGTGCTTTGGGGGATGTGTTAGTAGACTATAGTTGAGTTCAAACCACTAAAAAAAACGACCAGTCATTAAGTATCATACCTGCGAATCTGCTGCAGGAGGGGGGAGTTTTGCCAGCAAGCGGGACACTGCAGAGTACCTAAACAGTGAAGGATCTGTACAGAAGTGAACGATGCTCAGACTGGAGACCATCATTTGCACTTTTTCTGTGCTGTCTGTTGCGGCAAGAGCCGAATTTAAAGCGCGGAATTGCAGCGAGGTGAGGGAGGCTTGCATCGCGAAAGGCTTCAGTTTCTCACACGTTCCCCATCAGGAGATCCCAGGTAAGGGCTGACTGAGTTACTGGCTCATGACCTGCCGGTTACAGCATCGAAAATGATCTGGAATATGCAGCGACTTTTACAAAATAATAATAATAATAGTAAACGCGTCTTTGTTAAGCGTTTATCTCTGAGAGAAAAAAGTTACAAATACTCAGCAGTCCTATTGCCACTCATTTAAGATGCTAAATCGTTTTAATGCTGCAGGGGTCCGCTACTGCGACTGCACCACTTCCAACTAATCGGTTACAGCTTTTCAACCACCTGTCACTTACAAAGTACCTGCTGTGATTCTCACTCACCGAAGTTAACTTTATACAAATGATGTGAGCTACTCGATTTCCAAAACGCTCCGGACTGAATAACTGGGGGGGAGTGAGCTTCCCTCAGCTGTTTGGAGAGATCTGCTCTAATCGGGAACCCACGCATGTAAACTGCCTGAACGCACAACTACAGGTTTATTTAGTTAAATGCTGCTATGGCATATCATACTTGCTATGCTGCCCTATCAATGCCGAGTGTGAAATTTGTATACATGTCTCCAGTAGAGGTCTCTGACGGTGAAAACCAAGTAGAGGGAGCCCAGTGGGTGGACAGCTGTGCAGATTAACTCCTGTCCTGTGAAAATTGGGTGATTAGATAAAATGAAGCTCAAGCAGTAGACCATAACCGCTGTTCACTTCATTTGGTATTGCATGGTTTGCGCCACAACCTTAATGAGTAATTATCTTAAACATACCTTGTGCGAAACAGGGTAGGCCTGATGCACCCCTACTCGCATGCAAAACTGCAGATTTAATGATGTTTAGTTGAAATCTCTGTTGGTTTTCCTGGACTTGATTACACATTGTGAGTCTTGCACATGATTTTTAAACAATGACTTAAGGTTACAGTGTCAGTGTTTCACTGCAGTAATATTTAATCTAATTAAATCAATCGGGTTTTCAAGCATAGTTTGGATATAAACATAAGTATGTCATCAGAACAGGAGTATGGATGAGAGGCATTCTCCCCTTTCCACTACCTTCATTGAATTGTCTCTCCAGGTCGTCATTGTTTTGCTTCAAGGCCAATTATTCTTTCTATAAATCAGGGAATCTGGCACAAGTAAAAGGCTGCATATTTGATAACATGCACACCTGTTCAGAGACGGGTTGAATAACTAACTGATTAAATCCTTTGGATCTGTGTCTCTGACATCGCAACTAATCTCTGGAATGAGTGGAAAAAAAATCCAATCTGTCTCTTTCCTGAATGATGTCACCCTGAATAAAAGTCTTTTGATCTTCTCTTTGAATGAGTCACAACCTTACATGTCTTCAGGAGAGATGCTTTATCAACAACTCAGCAAATTCGCACAGTGATAGACATGTCCTCTGGGCTCACAGCTCATTGCCTCTTACTCATGCAAACAACTTTCAAGCTAAGCCAGATCTTGCCTAATATAAATTTGGAAATTCCTTTTGATTAAAAGTTGATTAAAATTGTAACATTGTCCCATCAATGAATAAATAAATGAAAAAAAACATTCAAGTTGCTTCTTAGCAGAAATGTAGTAAATGCAGAGAGCTTTCTTTTTCGTTGTGTAGGTTTATATTAGCCTGAACTGATTTAAAATTTAATCTCATGGCTGGCACACTACTTGTTTGCACTATTTTACTTAATCTCCTGAAAATAGATCCTTTGGTTTAATAGCTGGTTTGGGGGATACATTAGATAATTTTGACTATAATTGAGTAATATAGCTCATTAAAGCATGTATATTTTTTTCTTTTTTTTAACATTGGACAGTTGTGTGGTGCTGTGCACTGTTGCCTCACAGCTAGGCTGTACTGGATTTGAATCCACAAGCTGGCTGAGACTTTTCTTTGGGAAGGTTGCATGTTCTCCCTTCCTTTGCATGGGCTGGCTCCGGGAACTCTGGCTTCCTCCCGCACTCCATGAATATGAGCGTTAATGGTTTCTGCCTCCCTGCGTGTCAGCCTCACGACAGACTAGCGATCTGTCCAGGGTGTACCCCTCCTTTTGCTCTAATGACAGCTGGGATAGATCCCAGGTTCCCTGGGGTTAAGAAAATGGATGGATGGATATATTTTTATGAAATTCACTTGGCAGATGTTGTTAATAATGCAGCATTATCTGCTTTTAGCTTTGGCCCTTTTTAGTTATTTAGTTTTTTCACTGACATATCATTCATTTATATTACACACATGATGTAGCGGTAGTGTAGTCAATGAGTGTGTCAAGGGCACGTTACTGTTCACTTTTTTATGATTTGTGGAGTTTACAGACAGATTGCAAATGACATTAACACCAATTCACAGATTAATGTGAACTTAAAAACACTTTTTTTTCATGTAGTTTGTGATGACTTGAAGAGTGTTTAGGAGGGACGACTTGATCATCAAAGTCACACATATTTTAAGTTACTTTAGAGCTTCAAAAGCTTCCTGTTTTGCTGTTTGTGCCAGTCTCAGTAACTGCCATCACACTCTATTAAAATCACTGATGATTTAGAGGAATTCACAAACTTCATATTACTGGTCCACCTCCACAAACGCTGTGCATTTTTTGTTAAATAGTGTCACTTTGCGGTTTGATTTCTTGAAGTCTGTGACAGATGGATGTGCGTGTGGTTTTGCTGCTTTTGATGTGATGCCGTTAGAGACTGGAAAACACATTCGGAAAACACTTTTTTTTAAAGTGATGTTTTTATTAAATTAGATTTTACTTACGTTTAAATTAATCACATTAGAGTGCTATTCAAATATATATCTATTACTTATTTATATTACCCAAACCTTTTCTATGAGATTGGCCAATGTCAGTAATTCATTGCAACCATTGCAAATATAATAGAACAATAATAATAATCCTGAAACATCAGGGTGGTATTGTGAGAGAATTTTTGCACTACTTAAAATGTTGAAATAACTACCATGACTTCTCCTGGAGTTAGAAATGAAAAGCTTAGTATCCCAGATATTCTGTGTGTGTGTTTGTGTGTGTGTGTGTGTTTGTGTTTGGGCTCAATAGAGGAACCAGGTCAGGGGGAATGACAGCACTGGAGATGGTGTTATTGACAAAAATGCTGTTATGATCCAAAGCCTGAAGGCTCAGTGAGTACAGTAATTCCACAAGACTTAACCAATGATTCTTTCTGCTGACCAGACCGGGCTGGAAGCTAGTATACTGTGAAGACATTTAAAATGGGGATGAATTTATGGATTGCTCTAAAAGTCTTTGGAGTGTTTGCACATCTTAAACTATGAATCACCCTCTCCACAGAAGACTTTAATTATATCTATTTAATTTAATTGTAAGCAAATTAATTATATTTTGCCTCTGAAATTCACTTCTTTATTGCTTGTTAAAGTTAAGACCTGCACTCCGTCTTATCTGCTGTCTCAGTTTTCACTCAGTCGATTACCCAATGTCTGAGACGTGGAGAGTGAGTCATATGGCAGACTGCGGGATTCAATGGAACTTCTTAGGATGTCATATTCTATGCTATCATTTGACGTCCAGCTCTGTTTACTGCCACTCAGGAGATGGAGGTGGGACAGAAATAACGGGTGGTAATATTTTATGTGATCTTTGGCTGCCTGCGCGAGGCAAATGATCTCTACTGAAGCATGTAATGTGCACAGGTCTTCTACTGTCATGTAATGGGATGGAGGGGATTAAAAAGGGCTAAATGGGAGTGCCTGCAGAGGGAATGGCCAGGTGACTTTGTTAGCCCCTGCAGCACACTCCACGGTTGCTGTGATGTATTGTGAAATTATTGTGACCTTCCTGCCAGTCACACATGTTGAAATAGATCTGGGGGTGAGGTCCTGAAAGGGATAATGGCGTCCAATGGCATGTTTTAGCTTTTTTACATTTTACTCTACAAACATCAAAGTATTTGTGATAAAATTGTGGACAAATTGGACTTTTGAGATCCAATGGAGTTGTTTAGTTTGTATATGGTTGGCCCAGTCTTTGAGTGTATATGTTGTTAATGTAATGTAAATGTGTCCCACTGAGAAGCAGAGGGAGGCACTAACTGGCAAAAAAAAAAAAAAAAAAAAATTTTAGAA
>VURO01018386.1:69041-105285 GCA_015108175.1 Pelvicachromis taeniatus
TTCTCATGGCAGAGGGGAATTCTCGCTGTCTGCTTTCCTATGTCATCAATCATACTTATGGATGCCAAAATGGCCTCATGATGGGCTCTCTCTGCGGGTGTTTCCTGTGAGAGATGCAGGAAACACTGTGTCCTGCAAGTCTTTTAGGGTTGCCGCACTAAAAGCATAACACCACCAGAATCAAAGTACATGAAAATAAATTCAAGAAATGGAAATTTTTAAAAGTTTTTTATGCATAATGCACAAAAGTAAGAACTCTGACACAATCTGCTGCTAACAGTATGCCTTGCACTCAAGGCCCTGAAGTGGATTAACACACAGGTTTTTCTTTGGTTTAGTCTTAGCCTTATAAATAACTTTTAATAATTTATAAGCTTAACACTTAAAAAAGACAAAACATGCTCCAAGTGCAACTCAATTGATTACACAACTGTGCGGAAAGTTACACAGATGGCAATGGATCGCTCATCAGGGGAGACAAACAAAAGTGATGAGCAATGTTGCAGTAGACTAAAAATGTTTCAGCTCATTTTCCACAGCTTCAACTTCAAAATTCTTAAGTAGTGCAAAATGTTTGCATTGATTTCAGCCAGAAAAGATTTCTAGGAGA
The DNA here is from genome assembly GCA_015108175.1 of Pelvicachromis taeniatus. Lineage (NCBI taxonomy): Eukaryota > Metazoa > Chordata > Actinopteri > Cichliformes > Cichlidae > Pelvicachromis > Pelvicachromis taeniatus. The sequence continues at coordinate 69,652 of VURO01018386.1, forward strand.
AATACTCAGTGATGTCAGATGGCCATACCAGTTAGGAGGCTGCGGTTGCCGTGGATGCACGGGTCAACAAAGGACTTTTATTTAAAAGGGTTTGTCTCCATCCGTCTGTCCGTCTGTCCATCACTTCATTCATTCATGTTTGTTGCTTATTTGGGTTCAGACTGTGAGAACAGTAGCCTAAACAGTCACCCAGAACTTCCAGCCACTTCCTTCAGGTCTTCCAGAGACACACCAAGTTGTTCCCAAGCTAACTGACAGGTGTACTCTCTCCATGATGATGGCGTAGCCCCAACCTGACCTGGAATGATCACTAATAAATCGGCACTGACTTATCGATTTTAAACCTGGTTGTTTTAGTCTACTGTCATGGACTAGACTTGTGTGCTGTCCAGGTTGCATACTGTCTCTTGTCCCATGACAGCTGGGATAAGTTTCAGTCCCTCCACAACATTAATTTGGATAAGCCTTTAAGAAGCTACTTTCAGCTGCTCCCTTATTCTCAAGGGGTTGCCACACTGGGCAGCTCTGCATATTTGATTTGGCAGATTTTTACACTGGATGTCCTTCCTGATGCATGGATGGATAAATGGATGGACTGATTTTGTTCTCAATTTTATTCCCCGAGAGCTAACTTAGTTGAATTTAGGGCAACACTATTTTATTAGTTAAATAGATACTTTCATAGGTTTACCTCCATGTCATAAATAATTTCAGTCAGATATGAGAGAAGGAACGTCTGGCAGATAGGTTTGTTTCTTCCATGTGCACAACAAGCAAGTCCCAACCAGGTGTCCCATTGGAGAAAAAAATAGTCTTTTGGTGTCTATGCTTCTTGTCATACGTTTCTCTGTTTGCTTGCCTTCTGAGTATTTATAGCACATTTCTGTATGTTTTTTGTTGTGTTCTTGCAGCTTATGTCTTATAAAATTGATAAGGATGTTTTGTGTGTGCTTGTGTGGTTTATCTATTTGTGTATTGCTTATTTAAATTGAACTATTTGGATTTAAATTGGTACTGCTTGTTTTATTGAACAGTTTTCTTTCGTTTTGTTTTCATACATACAGTATTTGCTTTAGCATCATCATCATCATCATCATCATCATCTGATATGCACAATATTTGTTTAGCCATTTTTTTTTGTTTCAAGTGGGCTGTTTTCACAATCACCCTCATAAAGCCATGCACTGAGTTTATTGTATCTGACCAGCAGTCCAAAACCAAGTTATTTTATTCTGCCAGTCTGGAACCTACAGTTTATGCAACAATGCACTCCTCTCAGATTTTGATGAATTTTGATGTGTTTGTGTTTCTTCAGGAAGGAGGGGAACTCATGTCTTCAGGGTTACTGATATTTTTTTTAACACCAAAAGTACTCTTTGGATAATATTTCTAAACCCTAATCCTGTTTGTGACCCAAACTTTCTGTTTATTTTGTTTGTGGCCTCCAGCAGGGTTTATGTCCAACTTTCTGCTGCTCATAACTCCAGTTGCTGAAATTTTAATACACCCTACACATTTAAAAACCAAACCGGGTTCCAGTTGGCAGTTATTAACAATTCTGTTTGCTTGACTAATTCACAGTTCATATTATATGACTAAGTAAATGATTAAGATATTTCCAGGTAAATGTCACTTGTTTTATTACTATGTAGCAGAAACATTTTCCTTTTTTTTTTTTACGCTAGTTTCTTTTGCAAAAATGTCATTTTAGTAAAATATACTGGGTTATTTAAGCTTGTCCAAATGCTGTAAGGCTGGCATGGCTTGTTTATTCTGCTGACACATAGCTGTTGTTGTATACATTACTAAAGGAATGTGCCGCTGCCTCAGGGAATTAACATTTTCTAAATTTATTTTAAATAAATATGTGCTTCTCGTGAAATGGCATTGCAATCATTGTTTAATGGTTTTAGAATCATTTGAAATGTGGAAGAATGGGTGCTCCTGCAAGAAAATCAGTGAATGTTGTTTTGATCTATTAGTTCCTGTCAACAACTGTCCAATTAAATTCTAACCTGGAGCCACAATGAAAGAGCCTTTTCATTTCTGTTTTAAGAAACTGGCATAAACACATTTTCGCTCATCACTCATGCAGGTTTTCTTTTCTCTTTTCTTTTTGACCAGTATAGACTACTATTTTGGAGATCTGTTTACACTGTTTACTGTAGCTGACAATATTTCATTGTCTCTCTTTTTGTTTAAGACATTCACGGATCATCACTTTCTGAAAACAATCCTCTGAATCAGTGTGTTTTTCACTGACATTAGTATCAAAATTCTGGCTTTGGACTGTGGCGTATAGCCAGTACTTTTTCCCAACATCACATCTAACTGTCAAAACTTAGCCATCATGAAACAAAGCTAACTCGAATGCCTTGTTGCTGCTGTTGGATCTATCTTTAGCAACTTCTGTCGCTTCTGTCTTGTTGACGGCGTCTGACTAGACATGATGTGTAACTGGAGTCTATGCTTGCCTTTACACTGCTCTTGAGGATAGTTCAGTGTGGTGTGTAGCAAGCCACCAATGGGAAGCTATGTATTTGTGCAGCAGAGCTGTATCCTCTCCCACTCAGGTAACCAGGCCACTGGCTAGAGGACACTTACACTGTAACAAGGTATAATGACCGGTGCCTGTTTTCTAAACTGTAAACTGAGTGAAAGGTAACGATCAGTGCAGGTCTCTGGGCCTTGAGGGTCTCTAAACAGCCTCCAGCTGCTACCTGTAGTGTGTTTGTGTGCCACTTAGCAAACTGATGCAGATGAGAGGCTTGCCTTCTCACTTCTCATTCTCAGGGGCTTCTAGGCATGCTTCACACATAGATCGAATATCCACACTGGATTCCTCAGGCCTCCACTAGGCTTTTTATTATGCACTCCTCAATAAATGTCAAAGCTAGACATAGTGCTACATATGCTGATTATGCTGCACTTGTCATTCCTAAATGTGCCGTACACGGTATTAGGGAAATCCATACATTAATCTTAACAGTAATGATATTGGTGTACTTTGCTGAAGGGTATATGGTACATAAATATCCCTCAGCTATTACCCTCAAGGTCAAACATATATTTTTTATTGCAGACGTATAGTAATATATGTATTCTTGTCAAAGAGTTTGCTAAGGATGAATCTAGTCCTTGTCATGATTTACTTGTATTGAATTCCCTTGTTAAAGTGTGTGTTTTCTCAGCTTAAATTCTTTTTTTATTATTATCATTTTGTAAAATGTCATAAAGTGGTTAAAAAATGCACACTACATTCCCCGCAGCCAAATACACGTTCCTATTGTTTACTTCTTCTGCTATATGCCATGCAAACAGTTCAAAACTGAAATGTGGGTACAGTTCTGAATTATATTTGACAGATTCTCAGGTCTAAAAAGCTGGAGGCACTTTTGCTTCATTCACTAAAATTTACTGAAAAAAAAATACTATCTAGTAGGCAACTGTTCAGTTATTAATGTGAAACTGTAGTCATCTCCAATTTTCCCTGAAACCAGATGAGCAGGAGTTTAATGTTAAAATGTCAGGTTTTAGCCCAGTTTCACAAACAATCTGTCAGAAAAAATTATTTATATCAATGTGGAAAACCCGTCTCTTCACAAGTTTTCCAAAACCTTTAAAAAAGTTATTTTTTTTCTCCACTGCTCTTATGTATTTAGATTTCTTTCCTGAAAAAGATTTTTTTTTATAGTACATTTAAAAACATTTCAATATAAAAAGCTATACCTTTGAGTCAACGTTGGGCTGTTTTATCACGCACACAGCCTCGCACATGGCATGTTGCAGAGGAATAGTTTGACATATTCAAAATATATATATATACTGACACATTTGCTAGGAGTATGAAACTGCTCCAACATCTTTATTCCTGTCCTTTTTCCCTTCACGCTGACTCTCCTGAGGATGAAGAATACCATCATACCATTGTACTGTGCTGCTTTTATTGTAGACTGTTTTATGTCAGTGAGAATTCATTTCCTCTTGAACCTGTCCTCATTCACCCAAGGACATATACCCCTCTGTATCAGCATCCCCCAGTTATTTAAAACATGAACATGCCTTTCATAATAACTTCTGACATGACCCAAAATGTGATAGGAATAATTTCATTCAATTTTTGATTGATGCAAGTTCCAACTTGAGCAAGAAACTTGGCTATTCTGTACACAAAACCCTCTAGAGACATTATTAAAAGTGTGAAGGTGTGTGGAATACAGAGATTTAAAGATCCATGATGATGTTCATATTCAATGAATAGCTCTTCTTCTATTGTTCCTGACGACATGATCTTGTCTTGTCAATGTCTGGTTACCCATTGATTAAGAGGCCTGTTTCAGTGTGCTGTAGAGAAAGTGGGATGAAGCAGAATGCATATTACTTTGAAATTACCAGTATGCATGCCTTGGGTGTCTAGAAGCATAGGCCATCAGCTAACATTTGCTGACATTTAGCTAATGTCCTATTCTTTCAGACATCCAAGGCACTTAACATACATAGTTTGAGTGTAACAGGCATTTGGTTTCTGCTTCATAGTTAGAATGGTGATTTACAGCAACCTTTAAGTCTAACCTATTGATTTACTTTTAATAAGAAGGGAAACAAGTGAGCTAACTAGATTTGGTTGGGATCACATCTAATGAGCCCCTTACAGCATATCTCTTCCACATATGATGCTCATGCGACAAGAAGATAACATATCACATTGATTTATTCATATGTTTATCTACTCACTCACTTACTTGCAGTTAAAATAAATTACATATTTTTCTTTCTGTTTTTTTTTAAAAACTCATTGTTGATGCATACCTCCCGAGAAGTCATAGTATTTAGGGCTATTAATTTGCAGTATCTTGTGCATTGAGTTTGTACTTTGCACTTAACATGATTGTAATAAAAAATGACCACATAGGCAGTCAAACTCTTTGGTCCAAATTTGCAAAAATATATGTCCGATAAAACAGAATTGCTTAGGTGTGAAGGAGCAGTTCATTTAGATTAGGAGGGATTTTTGGATTTAAAATTTCTTTAATATTTTAGTGCAGAATTGAATGCTTGACAGCTCTTCCAGTTTTCACCTGGACAGTCTTGGATGGATTTTTGCTTGGATTAGAACCACCTAAGGAAATGGCAGTCACAATGGCAATCACAATAAGTGAAGCAGAAATGTATGAAATTGGAAAGAATTTGCTTTATTCCATTTGTCTAATGCCATGGTGAGGTGTATGAATTTAATCAAGCTTACACACAATTGTTACCTAATGGGTTTTTACCCAAATGGTGATCAAGGTCATATTTGTTGTTTTACTGACATTTTTCTGCAATGTGACCATATTCTCATTCCTGGTGTATTAAACAATAGTTAAATTAAATTGTTTGGCAAAATTGTCCAAGATATATCTTTGGATGCGCTGGGACGCATCGTCAGTGATGTATCCTGGGGTCGTTGTTTCGGGTCTTTCAACATCAGACACCCTCGCTCAGGCGACCCAGCTAAGGTTGATCGGACCTCAGCCTGTGTCCCAGCAGCCACCCATGGCTCAGCCCTCTTTATGCACAGCCACCTTGTGGCCTTCTTTGTGGTTTCATATACAATCCAGATGGCCCTCTTCCTAGCCACTCCTGTTAGCCCCAGTTGGTTTAGGACTTTGCAGAGTGAGTGTCCTGCAAAGCCTCTGCAGCCCACCTCTATTGGCTCATAATACATCTACCGGCCCCCTTCCCAGCACTTCTCTACTAGCTCCTGGTACTTGGCGTGTTTCCTTTCATTTGCCTCTTCCATATGCTCTTCCCAGGACACGGTGAGTTCAAGGACAATAAGCTATTTTGTTGTCTCCAAGACAATAATTATGTCTGGCCGAAGTGATGTTTCAGCGATGTGATGTACTGAGAGAACTTCAACTGCTTCCCTAGGTCTCGCCGCTCTCCACTTCCTCCCTGTTCTCACCTCAATACCTGCGGCTGACACTTTCTGGTCCCTGGAGTTCCTATACTGAAGGACTTCTCTAGTGCATGCCACCTTAAATTCTTCTGTAAGACTACTAAATGGGAGCTGCGAGGTATTACTGGTTCCATAAATGGCTGCACTGCTGAGGCAGCAGGGGACCACAACCATTTGCGCAGAAAGCTAGTAGTTCTCCTCTCAAGGGACTCCACAGTTGACACTGGAACCATGTAAACATGCAGAGGCTACAGGACACATGCTAGGATAGATTGCTGGCAAATCCAGGCCATGAATCTACCCGGTAGGTGGACTTCTGGATGGCAGTGGAGTCTTTCAGAGATGTGTCAAAACGCTTCCCCAAACACTTCACTGGTTGCTCACTGATGGAAGGGATGATCGTTCCAGCTGAGGAAAAACAGAATTTGTCATCTACTTTCCCTCTTTTTAACACCATAGATCTCAATTTGAAAGGTTTGAAGCTCATCCTTGCACAGGTGACAAGTTTTTCGAGACCTTGCACGATCCACCTTCCTCCTGGGACTGGTTAACATAGGATTCTCAACGTAGATACATTTTGCACAAAATTATGACGAATTTTGCTAAATACCAAATGACGGAATCTATGTGATTTTGCTTTGCCACATATGCTGCATATCACTTGTATTCTGTTAGATGGAGACGATCATAGTCTTATTGGTGATGATCATCACCATCCTGCTGGTTAACTCCCACATCTGGAATGTGGACTTTGTTTCACCATTATGCTATCATGAGTAATGTGGTCAATGGTGTGACATGCTGATGTGTTTACATAATTTCATTTATCTAATGGCTGTGGCTCCTACTGATCATATACTCGTGAACTCAAGCTGTTTCATTTGGTGAACAAGATTAATTTGCTGTGGATATGCACACCTCCTTGACTTCTCAGTGGATTTTAATTCACATTTTGCAAAACATCCAACAAATGACAATATGTATTGCTTCTCCCTGTACTTCAGCCATTAAAATGACCTGTGAATTATGATGGACTGCATTATGTTATCTGTGATTCTGGAAGAAGCAAAATAATTTAAAAAAAAAGAATAAATAAATAAAAATAAATACATCAATTTAAAGAATTCCTGTATCTGCGATAAAGAAGTACATTAACTCTTTTTCTTTTTAAAATAATAACTTGCTTAACATGGGGAATAGCAAATATCAAATGGGATTTTATATTAGCAACACATTTTTTTTAATTGAAATAAAAATAAGGATGATTAAAGTGAACATGTCTGGGGTTTTGTTGATTGAAAAAAAATTACATGATAGACATGGGGAAAAGGAACGCTAACACAAATTACCCTTGTAATTCCAAATAACTTGCAGAACATGATTTAAAAATAACCAAACAATTAAAGATAACTTGCCAGAAATTCATTTAAATTTTTTTAGCTCCTAATTCCTGTTGGATGTATTGATTTGACAAAAAAAGAAGAAGCTGCAGTGACACAAGCATTCCTGATCTCATTAGGGCTGAGCGTGTCTTTGAGTGTGAATCCATTAAAAGTTTGTCAGGGGGAACCATGGGACACAGCAGATGGCAGAGCACATATGCTCTGGGTCTCTTTGGCCAGGTACACTGAGGAATACTTCAGAGAGTTGGCCTACCTTTGCTTGTATAACGGGAACTTAGACACTTTAAAACAACATGAGTCATAAGTTGAATTGTGGCGTTTCAGTTTGTGGTGTCTAACATTTCTAAAATCATGCTCTAGTTTTACTTAAAGCCACATCAAAATGTAACTGCGTGATAATTGCGTCTTCTTTATAGCTTCTCTTGCCTGTGTCCTTTAAGATACGTAATATAGGAAGTAAACAATATCATTGTATATGTTTTTGTAAGGAAAAAAAAAACCCAATATTTGCAGGCAAAGTTTAATTGTGTGAGTTGTTAGTAAACTATATTTGGTACAAGGTTGAAGCGAGTTGAAACAGACCTTTAGTATGAAGAGTAATGTATTAAAATGATAATTTGCTGCATCACTAGTGATTGTGTGGGGAATCATTTTGGACTTTTGATCTGAACACTACATAACATAGGTCTTTATCAGTGACATGGAGCTTACGTAGGTGTGACTTGAGGTGATGGGTTTTGACAGGCACCTGTGGAGGTGTTCTGAAACGCAAACAAGGACAACAGGTGCATTAAGGTATCACTTTGCTTACCAGCAGAAAGTAAATAAGCATACAACGTGCAAATATGTAAAACCGATTTGGATAAACAACTGCACTTCTGTCATGTAGGATTATCACACATTAAACGTGCTAAAGACTGCAAAATATATCATAAACATATTGTACGTGCCTGGCAAAGAAGTTTTGTAAAATGGGAACCCATCTCAGCAGGACGAATGTCGAATTTGAATATCTTCATAGAGCTTCATTAGCACTGATAATAAGGTAGCTAAATTGACTGACACCCCATTTGATTACAGACACTGAGTGACATGATATAATTATGACTTATGATGACAGCTTGAGTAGGTGTTAATAAATCTGTGTGCATGAATAAACCTATCTCATTATAACTCAACTGTATATTTTTACCAGGGTTGATGCGTGGCGCAGCACAAATGACAGCCATGTACAGTGTTGTGAAAAAGCATTTGCCCCCTTTCTTATATCTTACTTTTTTGAATATTTGTTCAGCTTAAATGTTTCAGATCATCAAGTAGATTTTAATATTAGAAGAAGATAACCTGAATGAATACAAAATGCCATTTTTGATTATTACATTTATTAAGGATAAAAAATAATTCAAACTTACCTATTTGAATGCAGTAATCTTCCCCTAAACCTAAAAAACTGGTTGTGCCACCCTTGGCTGTGAGAACTGCAATCAAGCATTTGCAATAGCTGACAATGAGTAAAACAGCCTGTTTGAGTTGCTTTGGTATAACCTTAATCTTAAATTATTATTATTATTATTTTATTTTATTTTATTGCTTTTTTAGCCATTCAGAGGTCCACTTGCAGGTGTGTTCAATCACGCAACAAAACTCAAGTCTTTTTTGCCCAGTCACTTTCTTAGGGTTATCTCCTGGATGAGTTGTCAATGCACTCTTGTATTAATTGGAGTGATTTCCACAACTCTGCCAAATTTTCTCCATTTGTGTAGAAAGACTCTCACCGTGATTCACTGGACTCCTAAACTGAAATAAATATGCATAGAAGTGAGAAATCAGGAAGGGGGAAATACTTTTTCATGGCACTGTATGTATGTCTTGTATTTTCTGCTGTTTTTATGTCCATGTGATTAGGGTCAGCTTCTTTGTCTGCATGTTAAATACACTCTGGTCTCATGGCTAGATGCAAAGTGAAGTGCTGCATCCTCCCGTTAGCCCTAGAAAAACAGAGGTGATCTTGTACAGCGAGGTTAGTCAGGGACAAGCCTATTTGGTTCACCCACCCTGTCCACTTAATACTAAATGACTTGCCAAAGACCAGCTTTGGCTATTAGAGGGAAATAATTCTCCCTCAGCTGCTGAAGTATGGCTTCTTCAAGATCGTAGACAGCTTTATTTGGAATTCATACTTGTTACCTTACCAGCCAAAAGTAAACAGAAACCCACTATCTGCATAAGATTTGGCTCAGTGCAGAGCCTGTCCCGAAGCTGTGCTAACATGTTTACTGGAGGAACATTTTCATTTTCACAACTGTTTCCAGAAACAACCCTCATGGGTCACACTGATAGTCTGTTTTTCTCTGTGAAATAAGGGACAGGCACTGATAGAAAAGTGGACAAAGAATGTGAAACTCCATTATCGAACTCATCTAAATCTGAAGGACAGCAATGCTACAAAAATGAATTTAATGGCAATTCCCGCATGTCTCTGTATGTGTGTGAGAGGGACTCGGAGAGCCATAGATTTAACACCAAGTATAACAATAAGAAGTCAGTGAGTGGCTCCCACCTCACCACCTCATACTAGTAGCACCATATAATAACTACACACCATGAAGCATTAGTAAAATGTTTAATGACAGTATTTTATAAATATGTATTGGTTAAATTATGCAAAATTTTGTGTGTGTTAATAGAGGTTTTATAAATACTTAATTTATTGTAATTCATGGTTAATGCAGACAGTTTTTAAGTAGGTTATTTTGTGTGACCTAAAGGGAGAAGTACGCCTTACAACGCCTTTACAAATGAACCTGAAAGGACACCAAGTAGTACCACAAGACTCAAAAGTCTGTTATGTTTGCGGCTCAAAGTAAATGACACAGTTGTACACAGTGCAACAGAAACACGGGACAAAGGTTGGCAAAGAAAGTTCAAAAGAGAATAAAATCTAAAGGTTTTATTTAAAATTTCTATCCCTGTAATGCAGTAAAAATAACATCAAGTTCTGTTATCAGAATGTGATGAGAGAGGCTAATATAAAATGCAGTACAATATAATTTCCCATTTACATTTCAACTGGATAAAACTCGCTTCATTTAGTCAATTAATGTCTCGCAGCAGACTGCAGACGAGCACACGCCTCATCTGTAACACACGACATGAGAGTCACGGGCATCAGTCTCTGATTGATCTGAATTTTAAAAACTCCCAATAACAGTCACTTCTTAACATTTGTTCATTTGTAATGTGTTTTGAGGAAATGGCTGTGACTGCAAGAGGAGCTCAACTATTAAAAACAGCTGAGTGATTCTTCACACATTAATGCAAATTACCATCCGGAGTAATACTGCAGTAGGTTTACTGTACATGCCATTGTCTGATAGACAGAACTGTCAAATCACATCTACTGTAATGATTTCAGCTAAGGACAGGATTGGGTTTTTCTAACCAATCACAAGAGGACCAACGCAGCTGCTGGAATCTAACAAGATATTAAGTTAACACCTTTTTATCTTTAAACGCAGATTTTAAACGTGCAGCAGAGCATAGTGAAATGCAATTACAATGCCAGTCAAGTGAAGGGGACATCTTCCCTTTCTAAAGTTCTTGTGCTCTCTTTTGATGCCGAAGTTTTTATTTTATCCTGTTTCGTTCACTGCTGATTGAATGAAGTTGATTTAAAGAAACCGCGTTTTGTATGTTATTTTGGAACACATCATCATTTTAGCTGCAGTACCAAAAATTTTTTTTTGACTTTGTAGATATAAAATCAATAATGGACTCAAATGAAAATCTACCCACTAGGCACTGGAAATGAATTCTTACAATAATTTATGATTTTTGTGTTCACAGTGATAGCTGTGTTCTGCTAACTGGCCCTTTTATTTGATTGGGGGAAGGAATGGGGATCTATGATTTAAAAAACAACAAACTGCTTTATTGGTAAATTTAGTGTGGAAATCGAGGTGATGGTTTAAGTATTTTGATGCTGTTGACAACGTATCATAAAAAGTAATAACGCATCTTTATATCACACAAGAGTAGAGGTTTTTTTTTTGGTTGTAAAAGAACTTTCTGGCCCATACTCCATCCTTTGTGTGGCTAATGTGTGTGGTCTGTGCTCCTGTAGATAGATTATCTGTGAAGCTACAGGGCTGTTTTAACCTTGACTAGGAAGGTCATGGCACTTTGCTGAGTGGTGAAGTCCCTTGAAAGCTCCTTCCCATATGTTGATGTACGACAGGTTTATTTTTAAGTGATGTTTCACTCTGTTGAGACTGCTGGAGCACACAGTAGGGTTGTTGTGTCAAGATGTATTTTTTCCCTCTTCTTGACATATCCTGATAAGAAGGCTGCACTGGAAACACAGGACTTGGTTGTATGATGCTATTAACATCTATCCCGCAGGTTTTTTTTGTTTTTTTTTTAACAATGGTGTATAGTAATGAAAGCTTTTGATCCATGTTTTTTGTTTGTTTGTTGATATCACCTGCAATTTAGTCAATGCAGGCCTGACAATTGAATGAAACAAGTAAAATGAGTCAAGCATGCAATGCTAAGAATGAATTTCACAAGTAAGGATTGCATGAGTCTCCTTCCTTGCAGCTCTTAGACTGTTGTTTGATTATACTGTGTTCAAATAGCTACATCCTGGCGCTTATCTGTTCTGTTCTGTTGTTTTCACAACATGTTCACATCGTGTTCTTTTTTTATCACTACCATAAAATAACATTATCTTAAAATGGAGCAGTTCATTTGCTGATATAATAATTACATGGAAGTTAAATATTCAGCATGGTGGTTATATTTTATGTGGGAGCTGGGTTCTGGGAGGTTAAAAAGCTACTCCTTGCTTTAGCAAATACGTGCCCACAAATAAACACACACCCATGGTGAAACTGATGAAACACTTAAAAGTGAATTTTTATACCCTGTAGATAGTTTCTATTTACACTATTCCACGTTGTTCCTTGTGTTCCTAATTCACATAAACTAAAGTAATGTTGGTTTCTTGAGCGTGGATGTTTATTCTTAACCTTGAGATCACATGTGTAGCAGCATTTAGAGCTTGTAACTACAGTACATCTCCATTTGTATACTTTAAAAAGAAACTGCCTCTGTTATAATAGCAGCTGCAGTGATTTACATTGTAATACCACTGTATCTACTTTCAAAAATAGTGGTTGTGAAACACTGTTTGAGAAGCAGAAAATTTGAGCTTTTGTTGGCACTTCCTTTGTCACACTCTGTACTCACTAGGTGTGGGTGAGATAGGGCTTAAAATTATATCGCAGTCTTTCAAGGAAATATGTGAAATCTGTGGTTGTGATGTTTCATTATCAAATCATGACTGCATGATATCGCTTTTTTTTTTTCAACTTCAAATTATGACTTAAAAGTAGAACTTTGTCAATATCCCTTTAATCCAGCAATATAAAGTTATCAAACTTCAGTTATTTTTTTTAATTTAAATTAAGTACATGCTTATTACATTTTAATTCAGTAGCCTTCCTGTTCTATACGATTATAACAATGTTTACAATAGCAGCGGCATAGCAGCATTATAGCATAATAGTAGTGAGACGGCATATTTACAGAAGATTATCTTATCCCTGGTATGGTGTATCATTGGCCAGGTTTAATGATGTAAACTAAGAAGTTGTTGTCAAGATAAGTTGCTGAAATGGCTCCCTTTTTACTAAATCATTGCTGCAGGCTGACACTGCTCTTGCTGTCAGACATATCTGGTCTTGTCTCATTGTTGTGCACACTAGGGAACATATACGCATGGCATTGCTATATCTTTGACATCATCATATGACACTTATATACTATGAATATGTGGCACAGCCCCAGTCGTCACCTTTCTCCAGGTGTTACTTGATGTGATTTGAGCTGTAAAGACTACACAGCACATGCTCGTTGGTATTCTAATGGCATAAAAAGTATTAAAAATCATAGTTATGAATGTTCCTATGAAACACATTCTGTTCTAGACGGAATCTTTCATTATCCGTGTCTCTCTTTATATGGCTGCTTGGGGAAATGAAGTGATGTAGGTCATTAACATTATATTCAACTCAGAATTTAAAAATTATGTAATGTGCAAAAGAATATTTTAAAACTATGGAGTATCTGTTCCCCCACTGATTTCACTTTGATAAGTCCTTGTCAATTAAAGCACTTATTGTCTCACAGATAAATGAGAAACATCATAAATAAACCAGTCAGACTTTACCAGAAATGAAAAAAAAAAGTAACAATAGTACTGGTTTATCCTTTAAATAGGTTAAAAAACAACTGAGGTTCAAGCAGGGGGGATTTTGCAGTCGAGCATGTGAAGTCTAAATGTTTCTCATCATTGGTCCTTTTTAATTGGATCGCACTTGTTACTCTGGTAAACAAAATCTTCTTTTTACTAAATAGTTTTTGCTTCAAAAGGTTGCCCTTACTGCTTGCTTGGCTAGTTTGTGGAGGGGTTCAGACAGCCCTCCAGAGAATTTGAGACCCTGCAGCACCTCATCTGTTTTTTAGGGGTAAGCTGTGACATGATAGAGTGCAACATTGTTTCAACCACCATGATTCTAGATAAAAAACATCTTTCACCTTCTGTAGTGGACAGGGCAGTCCTTAAAGCATTTCTGATGTCTGTACCTGTAGAAAGAGCTCAAGGTTTTGTGACCTTGTAAGAGAATAGTGGTGCAATGTAATGTTGTTGAACAGCCAATGAGGACCAAGTAAGCAGCAGAAGGGGCTTCCCCAAAGAATTTGCCTAGCAAAGGAGGACATGAGCTGGGTAATACTGGAGCAAAGCTGTCGAACCCTCCTGTCCATAGCCACAAGCACTCTCAATTTACAGTATTCCTGGTCAGAAAATGCTGCCGTTTACTTTTATGTGCTACCCATGGAACATATGACTATCACAACAATATCGCCTTAAATAGCGATAGACTCCCAGTTGCCCTTATGTTTTTAAAATTTAACTAAGCCTTTGTGGTACATGAGTTTTCCCTAAACCCTAAAACAAAATAAAATAAAAATATTTACAAAATACAAAAAAGTATAATAATACTAATTTGCTGGCAATTATTTCATGGTTCAGGCTTTAAAGGTTTAAGCTTTGATCATTACATTGGTTTGCAGTGCCTATACGTAGCCTAAGTTTTGGTTTGGACAGAAAAATATTCCATTCTTTTTTTTGTTGTTGCAGGGACACATCTCCGTGTATGTCTTCAGGGAAACACATGTTGCACCGAAGAAATGGAGGACAGATTTGGCCAACAGAGTAAACAAGACTTTGAGAATCTGGTTGATGAAATGAGTCACACACTGAGAAGCACCTTTGTTTCGAGACATAAAAGATTTGATGGTAAGTCCTCTTTGCTTAATGCTTTAAGGTAATTATTTTTTTCTTTTTTTTTTTCTTTTCTTTTAAAAATTGTTTTAATGGTCAGTCACTAGAGAACAAAATGCTGCAAAAAGGAAAATCAAAGGCTTGGGACTGTACGTGTTTACTCAAGTTCTTTAGCTCTCATCCCTGAAGAGGAGACGAGATGTGAAAATCTCATTAATATGCCTTGGAGTGGAGAAACCTCTTGTTGGATTAGACAAACATGGCTACTTGCACTGAAGATTGACAGCTTCAACAGCAGCACAAAGCAAGCTTCTGCATTATTAAGGTTGTTTGGTGGTCTTGTGCTGTATGTGATCTTGTCCTAGTCCCATTGTGTCTTTCTTGACCACTACACGTTTAATGAGTTTTTGTATGGGGGGGAGATGTGCTCATTACTGAACCAAGCCTCTCTCTGCCTCTACTTGTCCCTGTTGGTGTTCTTCTCTATGGGGTCAGCTCCTTCTAGTTACAATTTAATGAGAAATAATAATCCCTCCAACTCCCAGAAGACCATGTGGTTAGCAACAGCTTATCACTGTGGACAATGATGACAAGTAGAAGAGATGGAGAACTGTCAAGTGTAGCCACCTGTCAACACTGTCATTAAAATAATAATAATAACTATCAAAATACTAATAGTAATTTAATAGTTATTATTATTTAGAAATCCATCATAATACCTTTCATTACATAGATATGTTTAAAGATTACTGACTTTGAATTCTCTTTATCTCCAAAGAATTGATGGGGAAAAATTTTCCACGTATAAAAGTTGATTAAAAAAGGGACTAAGAATATTTGATTGTAATGCTATGTGTAAGTGTTCATTAAGACACAATATACAAATATACCAGCGCACTGGTAGTACTTTAGAGTCATTTTATTAGGTACAGTTTGTCAGTACTGGGCTTGACCTCTTTTTATCTTCAGACCTGCCTTGATTCTTCATGGCATAGATTCAACAAGGTGCTGGAAACGATCCTCAGAGTTCTTGGTTCATATTGACATAATAACATCACACAGTTGCTGCAGATTTGTTGGCTGTGCTTCGAGGATGGGAATCTGTCAGTTCAACACAGTACAGTATATACACATTTTGAACTTTGTGACATGATGTGTTATCCTGCTGAACGTAGGCACCAGAAGATATACTGTGGTCCAAAAGGAATAGACATGGTCAGCAACAATACTCAGATAGGCTGTGGTGTTCAAATGATGCTTAGTTGGTAATAAGGGGCCCAAAGTGTACCAAGATGGTATAAACCACACCATTACACCACCACCATTAGCCTGATCTATTGATACAGGGCAGGATGGATCCAGGTTTTCATGCTATTGACTTAATTTTCTGATCTAGAGTCATTGAACAAGGCAGCATTTTCTTTTATTGTCTAATTTTGTGGGAATTAGCTTCAGTGTCCTTTTCTTAGCTGACAGTACCATCTCCATGTGTGATCTTCTGCTGATTTAGCCCATCTGCTTTAAGGTGCTATCTGTGGCCCCAGCTGGTGGTAGCGGATGGTGCCCCTCCTTGAGAATGGTTTTGGGGTTAGGGAGTTTTTCCTTCCCACTGTCACCAAAGTGCTCAAAGGGGCTCGTAGGATTGTTGGGGTTTTCTCTATTTCCTTTGTATTATTGTAGGGTCTTTTCCTTACAATATAAAGCGCATTGAGGCAACTGTTGTGATTTGGTACTAGTCATATGTATCGCTATTGAGAAATTGAATTGAATCGATTCACCTATCCACCTCATTCTGATGCTTGTTTGAAATTCAACAGTGTTGATCATGTCTACATGCCCAAATAGGAGTGGGTGACATAGCCTTAAAATGATTTCAAGATGTTTAAAGAAATAATAATATTTATGTTGATATCCAGAGAAAAAAAATACTAAAAATATGTCACTGATGCCTGCAGGCAGTAAATTTTTATCCTTCTTTTCCAGTGAGTACAGAAGCTTGCACAATATTGTAACATAATAAAACTAAAAAAATCTAACCACCACAGTATTTTCCATCCACAATTAACTCTTCTTGTCATGTGCAGTGTAACCACTTAGTGCTCCAGTGATACTACTTGAGTCATTTGTTTCCCTTTTTTTTTTATACCACTGTATCTAAAACACCAGATGATCCTTGCTGCAGTGGAGAATGTTAATATATTGTTTGTATAACTGTGAAAAATAATTAAAGCTGCTTGCAACCATGTCTGGCAACCTTGACTAAAATAAAGGAAGTTTCTTTAGTAGTAGTACAAACAAACTTCTGCTGAGTCGGGGTTAAAACTGCATAAAATGAGACTTAAAGAAATTGCAGAAACTAAAAGGTGCAAAATAATAATATAAGCATGACACAAAATGAATATATACGAATAATAGTTTTTTTTGCCATTGAAGGGATAATAAATTTAGGCTTAAGTAATCTTTAGTAAAAGCTTGTTCAATATGCCTGTTAAATACTTTTGACTTAAATTATCTGCTGGTGTGAATATAGGACTACATGCACAGAAACTCTCATGGTCCTGGGTCTTTGGCATAAACGGCACAACTCCAAGTTAAGTTTTGAGTTTTATGTTCAAGTCGAGCATTTTTTAAAGTACATTTATCTGCTCTCGACGGCACTACTTGACTATTTGTCTTCTTGTATGAATTTAACTGTAAATCAACAGTCTCTTTGAAAATTGAATGTCCAGGGATCACAAATAACAATTTTCTCAGAATGGAAAATTGTTATTGAGTGTTAATTTTACTACTATGAGTGCAGCCATCTAACTGTCAGGCCTGCCACAGAAGCACAGGGAACAGCTAGAAAACAGATTAAGAACAAAACTGATAATAAGGACATATTTTAACAAATGACAACTATGCATCCTAATAGTCTTAAAATATGTCCTAAACTAAAGTCAGCGACATCACTATTAATTACTTGCTGTATAATATGTTAATTTCCACTAAATACATGTAAATTGCGACATGGGTAAAGCCTCATTTGTCAAAAGAGAGAGAATAATTAGTTTATCCCAAAAAGTATATTCAAGTAAAGATTGAAAGCATGCATTTTAATATTTTGCAATTGGTATGTATCCGAGGCCACCAATGAATACTGGTTGAGTGATTTAAGAGCGCAATTTAATATTCAGCAGTCAATGTCATGTCGTTCTGTCTTCATTCTATTCAAAATATTCAACATGTTATATGAAGCTAATGATATTGGGTTACAGCATGCTACTCTCAGAAGCCTCCACTGGTGCCCAGAAACTCAATGTCACAATGTCTGGATGATGTCTGTTCATTTATTTATTTATTTTCCAGTGAGCCCACATGTGATTCCTGGAAGCATGCATAAATAAATAAGTGTTATTTTGATCATCCCCTGTCAAGATAGTGAATATCAGGAAGGGAAATGGGGTTTGTCCAGCAGCACTTAGATGCATGACTCCAGGCACCCCTTGTTCTCGTGGGGTTTGCGGCCACTCTCCATAATTTCATTAGAGTCTAAGCAAATGCTGTATGCAGGTTTTTGAAGGAGCCTGTGTGTCGGATGAGGGTCCTTACTTCCTACCCATTTAAGAAATCTGAGATATTGTTTGCTAAATTAAAATTTTCCCCTTACTGTTTGTTTATGTAATCAGTTTAACTTGATGATTTAACTAGCAGATCAGCTGCTCAAAGCACATAAAAATGTGTTTTATAATCATTGTATAACTGTCTCCACGTTCCCAGAAGTGCATTTATTCATTATGAAGCAGTATTACCTAAATAACACGATACAGAACCAAAGAATATAGTTAAAGATCCAAACAATAAAGAGCTTTTAGTTCACTCGAATGCCCTTTTTCTATCTTTTCAGAGCCTGGCTTTAGGTTTCCGCCTACAGAGAGTTGGTGTATTTGAATATTTTTTTTCATTTTATGCAGACTGTGATGAGTGTTACTGTAGCTGATAGTAGTTGGGCAACCCACACATTCCTGACACCACAGCCTATGTGTCACAATAAGAGGGTACGGTCTCAACTATGCCAAGACTCATCCACTCTGAAATGTCTGCAACAGCTCAGGGGCACGGTACACTTGTATCTAAAAGAGAAACAACCTCATTGGTGCCAAATGTGCAGCAGAAGTCCTGTAATTTAGTAATAAATGTCATTATTATAATGTTATAATTTTTACTATAATCCATAACATAAGACCAGAGAAAATAACTGGCCTAAGAAACCAGACAAAGCAAATGCTAGCACAGAGAATTCTTTTTTATCTCACTCATTAAAGTCCAACATCAGGGTTTGTAATTGTTAATCAATTCTTGGCCCTGCTGACCACAAACACCATGGTGCTGAGCATCCCAGCAGAATATTAATGTGGTTCATCCTCTGCAATTGATCCAATACGAAGTCACACCTGTATTGAAACAGGGTTGTTACATTTTTACCATTTTTTGTATATATAAAAAAAGTCAGTGTTGAGGTGCCCTTGACCAAAGCACTTAACCCAAAAAGACTCCTGAGAAAGTGCCAACCATATAAAACATTACTGTGTGGGCAGCAAACAGGTGTGGTTATGTGACTAGGTGACTAGCTCTTCTCTGTACTTGAGATTCTGCCAGAGGCCTCTTTCTGTTTATTTCTTTTTCCTCCCCAACTCACCAGGTGCTTGCTCATAGGGTCCTACTACAGTACAAAGAGTATGACATGACATGAGTGTACAGATGCACTGTGAACTGGCACTATATAAATAAAATAAAATGAAATGAAAATACTGCAGTATGTCTGCTTGTTAAGTTATGACGTATCTGTCTTCTGAAAGCACTATTTTTGGGTCAAAGTTTCTGGTATCTAAGTGACGAGTATTTCTTATTTTAGGTTAGAAAAATAAATAAATACAAATTGTCATTCTAAGCCCATACAGCTTTTTAGTAGCCCTTTTTTATAGCACACCTTTAACTAAGCTTTAAAAACTCAATACACCACAATCCCAGGGCTCCTCCTGGTACTCCAGACGCTGATATTTTAAAGCAACAACAGTCCATTCTCTGCCTGGCAAACTTTTTTGGTATTGACGTTAAACTTAGGATATCGCGTTAAACTTAGGATATCGCCCAATAATGTGTTCATTACTGATATTCTGTTGTGGATGTTTCCATCTTTATGACATCATCACCCCCCACCCCCATGCGATGTCCCTGTCAATTAAGCATTACGTATACTTCTTACTGTCTACAATGTTTATTATTAATACAGGCAATTTAACCTTCACCCTAGTGCTTTTTGGGTGAAGCTTAAAATTGAAAAACAAGGGTAGCTGGGAAGTATAGCTGAGAAATGCTGATCCTGTGTTAGATTTATAAGTCTTTAGACCCTTTGACTTTTTTCATAATGTAAAGCATCCCTTGGTGTTTGCTTTTGGCATCTCTAACATCTGAATTCAGATGTCTCTGTTTTGTCAGGCAAGAAAATAAGTCTTTTACATGGAAATGTCTGCTCAACAAGGTTTCTGGTGATTTTTAGAAATACAAAAAAAAGGCTCTTTAATGTATTTAAATCTTGTCACATCGAGTCCAGTATCCCCGTTAACATCTACGAGCTAGCAAGCTAACTAAAGGGTTTGATACAGTAACTTAAAATATGAAGAATAATCCCCCGATGTTTAATAACATTAGAACTTAGATGATATATTTGACTCGGGTTATCATTTACCTTTTTTCTTATTTTATTGATAAGAGAACAGGGTGACCATAAAAGATTGGCCATAAAAATTAACACAGAGAAATGGAGACATAAATGATCAACCTGTCATGTTCTTTACAGTAGCGTAGCGCTCAGAGCAGCTCTCTGTAGACTGGCACTTCCTGTCAGGCCGATCAATGACCCAGCTTTTGAAAGATGTGGAGAATTTGAAATGCGTCAAAATTGCTATTTTCATGTACAGACATTGGAGCTCGAGGAGACTGAATACTGTACTGCTTGTGTTATATTATGCTGTTTCAACAATCACAAAGTGAGAACTGAGCTCCTTCTCGTGACTAACTATATTGCTGTGAAAGTTGCTAGGTGAACTGTGGGAGATAACAGCTATTTGCCCTGCTCTGTGAGGGTCAAGAAGTCGTATATTTGTGTAGTTTATAGTGTGTATCTTTGCTGAAAAATTACATATACTTATGGCAAAATGTTGCTTGCAGTAATGTGTCAATCAGAAAATATTCCCAGTTCTAAAATGATGTAGCTAATTTCTTTCTTGCTTTCTTTTTTTATTGGTATGTGACTTTGAAAGCCAATGCTCCACTGTATTGTTTAGTGTTTATTCAATTCCTGGCTTGCAAGAGTGAATGCATTTATAAAATCTTGCAATTTCCATATAATTTTAAGCAGCTCCACATGTTCTCTGCAGAAAGTGTTTTTTTTTGTGAGAGGTTGTGGTTTTTCTGTTGAAATTACAGAATTCTGAGTGGGAAAAAACAAAACAAAAAACAAACAAACATCCATCTTAAATTGCACTCTACTCTGAGATCTTGTTTACGCCTTTAGCTAATTATGTCCAAATATCTGTAATTTCTTTTTGACAGATGACAGATGAGTCCACATTTTGAGATATACTTAACCCCTGATTCTTAAAAAGCACCAAACCAATTAGAATCATTGTGGTAAAAAAGTATTAAACTTGTCCACCGTAACACTGCAGGTACACCATGCAGGTAAATCTTAGGCCCCTGAAGGTTCTTATCTATATCAGATCTAATCATGCCGTCGTGTTTGCTAGCAACTACCTACCAATGGGCTAAAAAGACCTTTTTTCTTTTAAACATTTATGCACCTGTAACACCTATTAGCTTCAAATTTGTTTTATTTCACAACAATAACATTTAACTAAATTCCAAAAAGTGGATTTGTGCATGATATATTATGACACCATCACATTGCCTGGCAACTACCTAGCAACAGACTAAAATGACCTTTTTTAGCCTTTATGCACCTGTAACACATTATGAAAGGACCTTATCATTTTAGTTACAGCAATAGCATCTCATTTATAACCACAAAAGTTTAATTATCCATGCATTGCAACCACCTAGCAATGTGCCAAAATAAGTCTTTTTTTTTGTTGTTCCCTTTTGTACGTGTGAGACCTTATAAAAGCATTGTATCATTTTTATGTCATGGCAATAGCAATAAATTTAATTTTCCACCAAACTTGAATTATACACACCTAGCAACCACTTAGCAACAGGTTAAATGACCCATTTTTAGCATGTAAGCAATATCTACCAACCCTGTTTTTTTTTATGATTGTGATTTATTTATATATTTTACTTGCCAACAGCACAAACAGGCCAACCAGTAGTGTAGCATGGATGTGTACTAGTTTATATAATTTAACATATCAGTTATATCCCAGTTACTTTTGATCAAAGTCATTGTGCTCATAATAACATGAACTGAAGCTCAATGTGGCCCAGTTAAAAAAAAAAAAAGATGGTTTATGTATGTAGACTCCAATACAATATATTGCATGTACCCAATTGAAGAAGGCTGAAATGTTTTGGAAATCCAACCCCTCTTTCCTCCTCTGGCTGGTCACAGTTCAGAAGACTGTAGTAATTAATTCTGCAGGCCACTTCCCTTGAGGGTTCTCACAGTAGATGTCATCCCATCCACAGCAAACTCCTTTGGTTATGTGTAAAGACCAAATGAAGTCGACTTCATAGTCTCTGTTCTCTCCAAAAAGCTGTGGTCTGCTAAGAAATAAAATTCACAAAACTTGCTTTTTCCACCATCTAGCTCAGAAATCTGAAACAGGGATGCTGTGTTTCAAGATTGCTGAAATAGACTGCTGACATCTAGGAGGCCATCCATCAGTAGGTTTCTGCAGAAGCACAGAATCGGAGGCTTTCTTTTTATCACAAAGAGAATGGCTGTGTGTAACCTCTGCACAGCTCTGTGCATATACTGAGGAGCTGGAGCCAAACGGAGCTTTATCAGCGAAATGTAATGAACTCTGTGTAAGCTGGGAGTAGTTGAATCACTGCTGTCCAGCATTTCAGCATCATTATTCTCTGTTTGCAGCTAATGCAAATGATTATTTGGACAAACGTCTTAGTTAGTAATATATATTTAGGATTTATGTAAATTTTCCAGGTAATTTTTAGTCTTTGACATTTCACCATGGTTTTCATATTCTGTCGTGAAATATGGGTCCCCTCAAGAGTTTTCACTAATTA
Organism: Pelvicachromis taeniatus; assembly: GCA_015108175.1. Lineage (NCBI taxonomy): Eukaryota > Metazoa > Chordata > Actinopteri > Cichliformes > Cichlidae > Pelvicachromis > Pelvicachromis taeniatus. The sequence goes on from VURO01018386.1 coordinate 92,591, forward strand.
CATTGTGATGTCTTTTTTAGTCTAATATTTCTGCTGCTGATTTATACCAAGGCCATTCATAATGAAATTATTCATCGTAATCACTCCATTGCAGAGCTTAGAATTATATCAAATATAATGTCACATTGATTATAAACACTGTTTTAATTAAATTGGTTATGTTTAATTAGTCTCTTAGCAGAACATGGCTGTATTAAGGTTTGTTTTTCTAATTTTCATAATTTTAAGTAGAATTTGTTTTGGCACTGTCATTAATCTACGTGCATATCGCTCAGCATCACTCACTGTACTCATTACCACAAACACATTACTGAAGCAAAAATCATGCTTAAAGATTACCATATTTAAATGACTGCTAACTGTGGACATTTGTTACATATTCTCAAGTATACTGAAAAATATCCAGACTCGTGGCTAACATCATGAGTCCTGCCTGTTGTAAGTTCTAATATAAGATGTGTTAAGTAAATAAAAAAAAAACAAAGATATCTCCTGAGGCACAAAACGTGTGTGAAAGTAAGCTAATGTTGTCAGATCCCAGAGGGAGTATGACAGTTAACACTCAATGGTGCCTCATAAGATGTGCTAATGAACAATAATTAAATCTGATGAGAATAAAGGAAGTATTTTTTGAGCATGCACCAAATGAAAGCCAGTTTTTCAGTGAATACATTAATGTAAGATAATAAAAAAAAACACCTTTGCTCTCGTCAAGTTCAAATCATACACATCAAAACCCTGCCCTTTTAAGCCACCATACATTAGTCTTCAAATAATGTTATAATATCATAAAATAACATTTTATTTTCTAAAAACCTTGCAAATGAGGTGTGTTTTTCATATTTTACTTTCTGTCAGTGTGCATCTCGGGTACCTCTTGATGTAACTAATCAGATGTGACTTGGTGTGGCATTATGGAGAGTCGGGTCATTTGGTTTCTCTGCTGCTGTAATCTGTAATTTTACCTGCATTGCTTGGAGCTAATGACCACTTCAAATCCATTACGCTTTTGTCTGGGCCATTGTGATAAGTGACTCTAATGGGCATGGCTTGGGGGGAGAGGTGTAACCTAGCTTTTATGAACAGTTCGAGAACATACAGATTCAGTAGTCTACATAATCTTAATAGTCCACAATACTGTTTAAAATAAAACATAAATAGCAAAATTTATTGAAATCAATAGCTGGTGAAGAAATTAGGACAACATTATTATCTTTCTTTATCCTGAAGGATCCCTTCCGTGTAGTGTCTTGCTGTTGGCTTTGTCCACACCTTGCAAACCATCTAAACCTCTACACCATCTAAAAACTAAGATCTAAAAGTACTATAATATTAGTATTTTTATATTAACAATAGATTAATTGATAAATGTGTAAAGTGGAAGGTGTGGGGTTTTTTTTTTTTTTCTTCAACTCTTCCAGAAAGTCACAAAATCTTGATTCAGTCTGTATCCTCTCATCTATCCTACTCCAGATGCAGGATGCAGCTGTTATTTTCACTGACAAAACACTGAAAGTACCATATAAGACAAGCCTATCAGTAGAGTTATGCATTTTGTCTGGCACATGGCTCCAAAAAAAGTCTGTCTGTAAGACTCTTTGCTCACATTTTGCCATGTTATAACTTGGTGGTAATATGGTAATATTGTGAATACAGCTCTTTCTGCTGCCTCCAAGGAGCTAAATACATCAGTTGATACACTTAAGAGTTCACACTTCTTTAAAGCTTTGGGTTTTACCCATAAAGCCCACTCACTTAGGAATATAAAATGCTTTTATTGCGTTTTATTGAATTGGAGTCTGTACTGAATCCTCTTTTGATTCTCTTTGTAGTAAAATTCATACGTTTTGATGCCTATTTAAATTTTAATTCTGGTATTCTTATATACCAGCTTTATTGTTATTGGTAGCAGGGTCAGAAATGGATTGTCAGAAATATCATCTAATCCCACTTTCTGATATGTCAGAGAGGTCATGAAACAAACAACAAGTGGAGTCTGAAAAGGAGAGTGCAGACTCCTGCAAATGCTGCAGTTGAACTCCATTGAACTGCTGTCACAATCATGATGATGGATAATTTATTGCATGCCACAGTGCTATGCTTTTCAGCAGATAGAGAAATATTCATATATGCAAAGTGTTTTGTCTGAAACGTAGATCCTTTCTGTCAATGAACAGTACAGGAAGGTGTTTTGGGTTTACATAAGTGATATGGACAATAAAGCAAATACAGAGCTTATAGGGGAACTTCCCTTTGTCATCACAAAACTAGTTTACTGCAAATAAAAGCCAACAGATCTGTGATCTCAGTTCAAAATGAAAACAACATCAAATGCTATAATTGATTTGTTTGTTTTTTTAATTTTTTAATTTTAGCGTTTTCTGGCTGTTGTCATATTTGCATTGCAATCAAGCAGGCTTCCTTTTAAAGCAGCATTCTAGATTGCAATCAGACACATTTAATGTCATTTTGCTGTATTTCTGTTTAATTGTAAATGGAGTGAAGGTTCAAAGTGCATCTTGTCAAAGCATGTCTATGTGTGACATGTACAGAATAAACTGTCACCACAGTCACACGTGAAATAAAACTGGACAATAATGAAGGCTTTTTGTTTTTTCTCTTAATCCAGAATTTTTCCTGGAGCTCCTGGAGAACACTGAGAGGTCCCTGAATGACATGTTTATGAGGACTTACGGCAAACCTTACATGCAGAATGCAGAGGTCTTTGAGAACCTGTTTGCTGAACTAAAGCGCTATTACACTGGAGGGAATGTTAACCTAGAGGAAATGCTTAATGACTTTTGGTCACGGCTGCTGGAGCGTATGTTCACGCTGCTCAACTCCCAGTATGTCATCACTGAGGACTATCTGGAGTGTATCAGTAAGTACACCGACCAGCTGAAGCCCTTTGGAGACGTGCCCAGGAAGCTCAAGGCTCAGGTTACCCGCGCATTCATCGCTGCACGCACATTTGTCCAGGGGCTCTCTGTTGGCCGGGAGGTGGCCCAGAGAGTGTCTAAGGTAAATGTTCTTAACCCTTTCAAATCTTTAAAAACCACACATTCGTCCTAGTTTTCACATGATCAAGTTTATCCCAGATATACTTTCTGAGTAATTCGGATTCTCTCGGGGTATGTCTTCAGAAAATTTCATCCTCAAGGTGGCTTGTTCATGAAGCTGTCTAGAAAACAGTGTTGAAGGGTATGTGGATTGCTCAGGAGAAATTCCCAGACAACAAAAAAGGCGAGAAAAGAAATGTCTGCTATCGCTGTTTATTGCTCTCTTGCCTTATATTTGTTCATCCAGTATATAGAAGTCATTAATCACACTGTTGCCTGTGTATTCAGTTTGATGCAAAGCAATCTGTATGCAGTTCCTGCAATACCATACTGCCCTGGGAGTGTGTGTAGGGCTGATCATGTACAAAGTGAGATTAAAGGGAAAGCAAAAGGCTAAGCCTTGGATTTAGTCACGCTTAACAACAATGTTGTTTCTACACTGTCATTTGGGTTCAGAGAAGCACTGATTCACAACATTGCGAATCCACAGCCATCCTGTTTGGGTTTTTTTGTTTTTTCAATACAGTCTATCAGCTAGATTTGATTATCATGTCTATTATGAATATTTATAGAGCCACTTCCCAGTAGGCTGTATAACTAAAAGCTAATGAAAATATAGGAGCTTTGAATAATGAGAAACAGAGGGCAAATGGAGAAGACATTGCTGTACTCTTATAAATCCACCATTCATTTGGTCTGTTAATCCCCACCATACTTGAACATTAACCACGTTCTCTTCCTTCCCCCTGGGGTCCCCCCCCTCCCCTAACAGTAGTGGCAGTGAGGAGCATTTAGTAGCAGCCACAGAACATGTGTTGTTAGTATGCATTTACTGGGTTGTACCCTGCAGTTCTTAGAGCCCAGCGTGTCCTAGCTTCACCTCTTGACATTTCAGTGGGACCTGAGATCCAGGTCATCTGTCTGGGACTGCAGCCCTTTGATCCCCAGGGTATAAAGTCATCACGAGAGATTGGGTGTAAGCATAATAAAAACAGACACCCTGCCAGAGGTGTCTGTTTCTCAGCGCCTCTAAGATGTGACATCCATGCTTATTGCTCCAGGGATATACAATATATTGAATTAAAGTAGGTGATGTAGCATTTTATTGCTTTTCACAGCTTTGAGGAAGCACAAACTTGTGTCTAGATCTCATCAGCACAGCTCAGACTTATGCTCGACACGGCATGCGCTTGTGCTATTTGTAGTGAATAAAATTTAATAATCATTTTCCTAGTTGACAGTTTTTAGAATATCTAAAAATGTCATGCAGGTAACTAAAAGGAATATTTCCATTATGTGAAAACATTCTCTGTAATAATAAATTTGCTCTTTTGTTCTGAAAAATAAATAAAAAATAAAATGCTCTCAGTTTTTTTTTATTTTAATCAGTCACAATATTTTATTTATTGTTAAAGGGAGTCATGTTGGAAGTTTTATACACAGCAAAGTGTAAAGATGGGTGCATACTGAATGGATGCACATGGTAGATCAGTGCGTTGACCACGCGCCGTACGGCTGAAAGCAGCCGGCCCGGGTTTGAGTCCGACCCGCGGCCCTTTGCTGCATGCCTTCCCCTGTCTCTCTCTCCCCAAGCTTTCCTGTCATTTCTTCACTGTATCTGTCAATAAAGCTAAAAATGGCAACAAAAAAAATAATTTAATGGCTTAAAATACACACAGTACCAATAAAGGATTGGAATATTTCAATACAATAAGATTCGATTTTTTTTTTTAATAAAATGGATAAGTGAGCAACTATAAATACTGCTAATTAAAACAGTGCTAACAATGATTATTTTTCCTCACGGCCTTGAGATCGACAAGAAGCTTTTGTTGACTGCCCTGAGCTGCTGCCTTACACCTGTGTCAGGTGATACGGATGCAGGCAGAAGCATTTTTAGAATATTCAGTGTCAAGTTTTGTATTTGACGCCAGTTGTCTGCGAGTTGATGTGTGGGGGTTGTCTGCTAGTGAGGGCAAGTATGTCTAAGTATAACGTGTTTTTTCTTACATGCCCTCCTCTCTTGGTGATTCTGTGATAGAAGGTGGTATGAAATAAGCAGGGCTTTGAAGCACATCAGTTGTTAACACATATCACCGAGATTAGTTTCTCTAATTTGTAGACTTTGAAAAGGTCAGCCATGTTTTTTGTCTAGTCCAGGCTTGACTTGACCAAGGCAAAATGGCAAAATTACAAGAGAGCTGACCACAAATAACAACTTTTGCTTCACTGCATTTATTTCCTCACTTCAGGAAAAAAAAAAGAGTGGATAAACCTTTTTAAGGTTTTTAAGATATTTTTGTCAGGGTCCTGCTTACACCTCTGATCTGCCAGTTCCTCAGAAACCTTACTTTTTGCTTGAAATCATTTGCAATGGACTTTTTAGTACAGTAGTTCTAAATTTTCCATTTGTTGCTGCCATGGTGCTTATGTTGTCAAGTCTTCTTGTTACATAAAACACAAGGTACTATTGTGGTATGAATGCCTTCATTTCTCAATCCTTTCATGTTCTTAGCACAGGCTTTTGTCCAAATCAGTTTACAATAAGTAGTTCATTTTAAACCAAAACAAGAGCTACTTTTGGTGAAGACGTCTTTGTGCATCATTTTTTTTTTAAACAAAAAGAGCTGTGATGCTGCATTATAACTGGTTACTGCTTTTTCTTGTATTTTTAATGCAGTGAGACATTAATAAGTGTTAGAGTGTAGTGTAAAAAGGCCCTTTTTCCAGACTAAAAGGTGTTTAAGACTTAAGAGTCTTGTTAGTTTGTGAAACAGAGAAAATAACTCATTTAATTTTAAACATCTTAACAGGGCTCCAGACTGCAAGTAACTGCATGCAGAGAGTGAGAATATTGAATATTCCATATTATAACTTTTAGCAGATCACATAGTGGAGTTTTTATATGCTATCAGACTTGTTTTTTTTTTAAATGCTCACTATGATTTAAAAAAAACAAAACACACACTAATAAGATTTTGCCCTTTGGTACTCACACAGTCTGATAAATGCCTTGAATATAATATAGCAGCTGATGATCCAGCTGATGGTCAGCTGTCTTCTGTATTTGTTTTTTTTTTATTGTGATTATTCATAAGATCTTGAGCATCTTTCATTGTAGCTAACTTCCCGCTGTCTGTCAAAGTAGCCTAAAGGTTAATTATCAACCAGAGGTTCTTGTACCCTAGAGGGTACTTCTGCAGCTTCCAATGGGCATCTGGAAGGAGTAGTAATTTACAATCAAATCAAATTAACATTTGGAACATGAGAGGTTGTGTTAATGAAGGGTTGACTGCACTTCATCTGGCAGGGATGTGTGGTTTTGTCTGGGGAAAAATAACACATGATGCCACTCCATGGCATCGTGTGTTATCCTGCTGCCGGCAGCTATCGGGAGATACACAGGTGCACTGTGGTTCATTGTGGTCATGAAGGGTTAAACATGATCAGCAACATAACTCAGAGATACTATGATATTTAAACGATTCTCAGCTTGTGCTAAGGAACCCTCCACACCATTACAATGCCAACAACAACCAAAAAGTTGCTGCCATATGACTGCCTAATTACATATTTGCATTAAGAAGCGACTGAATAGACATACCTAACAAAGTGCTCGGTAGTTGTATATCATAATTTATGCTATTAACTAATCACAATAACCCTGTTTTTTAGTTGTTTAGGTTATCTGTTAAACAAACTGTAATGAACAGCTGCAACAAACAAAAGTGCATCTTATCTCTCGCTTCACTGCATACATCCAGTCACTGCAACATAATGTATTTCAGAGCTGTTTAATTGTCTGTTGCCTGCAGCTGTTAGGCTATTACTATCCATGCCTGTATGTGTTTTCAAACACAGAGACGGTTTATCAGGTTATCTATGAAATCAGATTTTTTTTTCTACTTCTGCCAATATATGTCTTCTTTATTAGTTTGGCTTTTTACTTTTTCATAAGTGACATAACCTTACATTTTAAAATAGAAATTATACTCCGGTGAGTGGGGAACCAGATATTTGACTTTATTTAAAGACTGCGGTTTAAATGCAAGCCAAATTATCTTATATGAAACACTCATCGGCAGTGACTGATTGCATAAGAGCATTCTTTAAAAGTCTTCAGTCAGCAAAAACTCTCTCTCTAGGGACTTTGCTGATTAATAACTGAAACTTTTTTTGACAATGGGACAATAGTATTATGGTAAAACGTTGCAAAAGTTTTCTACTGGACACTTTCCTTGTTATAAATTACTTAAAATCCATTAACTGGTACAGTTACTTCAATAAAATAGATTTATAATTATCATATATTTCGTAGGTGCTACTAGATACTAATGACCGCTGTCACATTCTGTGTCCTTGCAGGTTAGCAGCACTCCAGCATGTATTCGAGCACTGACAAAGATGCTGTATTGCCCCTTTTGTCAGAGTATGCCAGCAGTAAAGCCTTGTAAGAATTACTGCCTGAATGTCATGAAGGGCTGCCTGGCCAATCAAGCTGATTTGGACCCAGAGTGGAACCAGTACATCGGTGAGTCTTTTCAACCGCTTCTCCAGCCATTTTTATTTTAACCTCGGCTCTGCTGTTCTATTATTTCCAAAGTAACATACCAATTAGATGTGTTGCTATAAATTCATGTCTGGGCGCATGGTTTTATAATATGACTGAATTGAACTAATGGATGTGGGAGAAAAGCACAGAAAGCATGTTACATCATATGAGCACTCACAGTAAAGCATATCGAAATTTTCACTTACACCATCACTTTTAGCTATTACTTTTAGTTGCTATACACAGGGTTATATTTTAATTGCATACCAAAAAGTGACACGAATTGCTTTAAAGCTGGACAGATAATAGTATGAGTTGAATAATCTTTTAAGCTCCCTGGTGTAGACCAGCAAACTGTAACAGTGCTTTGAAAGCAGTTAAAAGAGTAAGATGAATGCTGCACACTAGGGTGTTGTTTTGGGTGACGTAGGCAAAAGCTGTAAACCTTTTAAATTACAGAGAGTAACTGGATTAAATTTTAATATTACAAATATTGCCTTTTTTTGCTCACACCTTAATCTTAAAGCAAAGATGCTTTAGGCATGGTGAGACTTATATATTCAGGAAACAAGAGGAAAAGGCCGTAATAATTGGAATTATCTGAATTGGCCTGGTAGTGGATGCTTATATTTTAAACATAGCCAAAGTTTCATATAATGAGGTCAGCATATGTGCAAGTAATATATAGTGTATGGTATAGGCCAATGTATGTAGTGTAAGCCAAAAGCTTAGACTGCTTGCACATAGGCTATCCTGCTCTTGGACTACGAGATTGGATATCACTAACATGACCATTTCAGACATAGCTCTGTAAGCAGAGTAACCCCACCCACCTGCTGTTCAACCTTCTGATTGAAGGGAGCAGCCAATTAGAAGAAAGTTGGTTTTAAGGGAGTTTGGGCTTAGGGATGGGACCTCACAACACTTGTTTTACACAAGAGTCTATGGATAAATACGGCAATAAGCATGATAGAGCCATTTTAAGGAACACTCCCAACACTGAATATTTACATATAACAAATTCATAGCACTAAAATGTCTGAATCCACAGTACTGCACAAACCTTGAATAAGTCAACATTTCTTTTCATTATTACTAGGAAAATGGAAAATAGGTGCAGTCATTTATTGAACATAAGTCAAAAATGTAAGTCATTTTTCATTCTTCAACACAATCTGAGCTCTCTGAGGCAACCTTTCTTGTAATTTTTTAAGTAGTCTTCAGAAATATTTCTCGAGGCTTCTTGAAGGACATTCAAAGCTCTTCTTTGGATGTTGGCTCTCTTTTTTCTATTAACTGTCAAGATGATCCGACACTGCTTCAGTAATTCTGAGGTCTGGGCTCTGGGGAGGTCAGTCTATGTCTGAACGTCGTAGACTGGCCTTGTGTCTGTGTTTTTTTTTTTTCTATCCAGGTATGCTTTTACTGCATTGGCAATGTGTTTATCATTGTCATGCTGGAAAATGAAGCTAAACACTTTTACATGTCAGGTTAATCTGAAAGTGCATTTCTGCATTAATGATTCCATCAGTTTTGTTGGAATTAAACAAAGCTGGCTGAAATGCAGCTACAAACCATGATAGAGCCTCCACCATGTTTTACAGAGAGCTGTAGACACGCTGCACTGAAAATGCCAGCGTCTTAAGATAAACTCTGAAAGACGTTTAGAAGGCCTTTAAATTGATGACAAAGTCTGGCTGAATACAGAGAAATGAGGTATGGCTCCAAACTTTTTGAACAGTACTGTTCGTGAATTTGAGTTCCAAACAGTTCAAGTTATTGAAATGAAATAAGATTACATGTTTCTTCCTTTGTATTTTCTATGTTTTTACAGTGTTAAATTCTTGATATGAGTTACACCGTAATTTCATTGAAATATTATTAATTAATAAATAAAATATTGAAAGACAGCTCAGGTCAAAATGCTGACTGCATCAGTATGCAGGGATATACAAATCCTTGTGTTGCATTGCAGAATTGGACTTTCTATTTTAAGAGAGACTGCAGCCGGTGCTGTGTCATTATCATATTTTGACAACATCACTTTCATTGACACTTGCTGGGCCTTTGGATAAGAAAGTGCTCTATTTGTCATTCTTCTATCATGATTCCTGTGTGAAAAGATTTTATTCATGGGATTCTGCTCTCCTGCTGGGCTAAATGGTGACTTGTAATGGGGCAGACATGCGCCACAGGAAGTGCCAAGTTTTGTGAATTTATGTTCCATGGAAAATTGTTCGACTCAGACAACGAATACAAATAGAAATATAATATTTATATATTTATTTAGGTATTTTATAGAATGCCCATCATGATGATTCCTGCTGTCAGTTAGATAGGCTCATCCCATTGGCCTGAACAAAAGCTGGCTGTTGTGAGCAGGGGATGGATTAATGGTTTCTACTAAGATGTTTGTATTGCTTTTTTTTTTTTTTACCACAAAGACATTTTTAAATTCAAAGTACAAGATATTATGTCTTCTGTTTACATCATGGTGTATGCCATACATGACTCCTATCTAATTCCTTAGATTAATATTAAAAAAATATATTAATATTGTTTCTGTTTTACTCAAAATATCTCTTTTTTTACGTTTGGGTAATTGTCTTGCTTTTAAAAAATTAAAATAATCTAATTCTCTTGTGAAGGGGCTGTTTGATGAATTGACATTGAATTGATTTTTTCCCTTTGCACTAATAAATAAATACATCACAGATTTTGAGCCTTCAGATTGAGGTCATTCTTGTAAAAGTTTTAGTTTTTTTTTTTCCGGTTCACTTCAGTTCTTGTGAGCAGCTCCTTGTATCTTGACACTTAGAAGTATTGTACTGACATTGTAGTGCACAACCATCTGGTCTACGTTGTGACCTTGATTTATCTACACAAAGTTTGCCAGTCTTTGTGAGATCTACTGGGACTATATGGAGCAGCAAATCAAAGCAATGAGCAGGTCAAACAAACTGAAAGCTACACGAGTAAAAGATTCAGTGCTGATTCTCAGTAAGTCCTTTAGTGCTACGTTACAGAAAGCCATTTTATTCAAGAAGATATATCAGACTGTAGATACTGAAGACAACTGTAATGATAGTTTAATTTAGCAGTAATTTAAATGTTGTTGAAAACCTGCTTAACCTACACAATGATTCCACAATGATTATTATGACTATTTTCAAAATTAAGCAATCAAGATGCGATTGAAGTGCAAACTTTAACATTTGACTCAGTAGATTTTATAAAAGTATCACATGAACTGTTTGAAAAAATGGCTGTAATTCCAGGAAGCAACACTCATAAGTGGGTATAAACGAAAGCATTTCTCTGACTGAGAGCTTCCCCATATGATGCAAAAGCATCATATCAGGGCCCTCTCAGTGCACATGAAAAAAAATGTTCTGATGAACTGCACATTGGTGGCATCAGTCATTCATGCACAATAAAACCAAAGAAATTTGGAAAGCTTGATTTATTGACGTTTTTTATACCTTGCAGTGTCCAGCAATGTGGCTTTTTAAGACACTAAACCATCCAAACACTTTCAAATCTACATCAGATCACATCCACACTTACACCTATGGGTATGTAATGTGATTTTTTTAACATGATTATTTTTGCCAACCTTTTTAGATTAACTTTGACTTAATTATTAGTTTACTTAGTTTGCTTTTAAACCTTTTTAATACTAAAGCTCACACTATCTAATAGAATATTCTAGACAGGGCATCTTCCAGACTTTTGATTTGTTGCAAAAACAAGCCCATGACCTTTCATACGGGTGGTGGTGATGCTGAAACTTGTTATTGCCTTTGGTAAAAAGGCAAATGCGTCAACCTTCCTACTTTTACAGACTGGATTTTGCCCCCTGAGTGTTTTCCCTTTAATGAACGAGTAGTTATAAACATTCAAGACGTATGCCTTGATTTCATTCTTGGTCGTATGTTGTTTGTATCTTAATTATCACAATTTATGCACTGAATTGTTAATCTTTTATCAGGACTATTGTGTGTTGTCACTCAATATGTCTTGACTTGTGTACATAGAATATTCACTAAAACCTTTATTTTTATTACTAAAATCAGCTATGTCATTGCATCTAAGTGAAAAATATATGTGAATGTATAAATACCGTATATCTTCTAATAGTGGCCTGTCTCTTATTGAAGCCCGTTTCGAATAAACGCCGGTTTGAAAACATGTCACGACAAATAGACGCTGGTCTCCAATAGTAGCCGGGCGACCTTCAACCCGGAAGTCCCTCCGCGCTGTCGTCGGTCCTTCCGCATCTCATCCAATCAGATGTCATCTACGACCAGCGGCATTTAAGCTGGATGCGGGGTGACCGACGAAGTGGGATTATTACACTAGCGAACCTGCTAACTGTGATTTTCTGGTCTTTTACTTCCTCTCGAGGAGAGTCGGGCAGAGAGAAGTTTCGGGGAGCACAATTGGGAACTGCATTATTTGTGGACTGTTGGAATATGTTTTGGAGCACTGTAAATATACGCACTGTCTTTTCACCTTAGTCTAAAAACTGCGCCTACAATTGAGACTACAATTTGTATTGGTTCACCAAAGTTGAACAATAGCAGATTGGAAAAATATTGCTTGGTCTGATGAGTCACAATGATTTCTGTCGAAAAGTTTGGATAATGATACAAAACGACGACGGACTGCAGTCAGGTCCAGACCCCGATGAGGATGACGAGCATGCATATGAGCTTCCCTGAGACGGTTTCTGACAGTTTGTGCTGAAATCCTTTGGTTATGCAAACCAATTGTTGCTGCAGCTGTCCGGGTGGCTGGTCTCAGGCGATCCTGGAGATGAACATGCTGGATGTGACGGTCCTGGGCTGGTGTGGTTACACAGGGTCTGTGGTTGTGAGGCCAGTTGGATGTAATGCCAAATTCTGTGAAACGCCTTTGGAGACGGCTTATGGCAGAGGGATGAACATTCATTTCACGGGCAACAGCTCTGGTAGACATTCCTGCAGTCAGCATGCCAATTGCACGCTCCCTCAAAGGTTACGACATCTGTGGCATTGTGCTGTTTGATCAAACTGCACATTTCAGGGTGGCCTTTTATTGTG